>JAQGBT010000565.1:0-48380 GCA_034698585.1 Disparrhopalites patrizii
CTCACTCTCTCTCTCTCTCACTCTCTCTCTCTCTCTCTCTCTCTTTCGCTATCCACCCCATATGTACGGGTCTAAAAGAGCGCCTGGTGCAGTCGTCATGCACCGCCGACTGGATTCGAAGCAGTCGTAGTCTCCCAATAGTACACAGACACGCTATAAACCCCTAAAAAAACCGAAGGGCATCATCTTCACCGTCCTTCCACATAGTCGCTCAACCCCAAGGAAATCCTCGTAGCCCGCCCATTGTCTCTTCTCTACCCCGACTCTTTCTCCCTGGCATTTCCCCGGAATCCTATGACTGCATGCCTTTATAAATGCTTTTTTAATAAATCCCTTTTTTTATATGTACATGTGTATTTATCCTTTTTTTTTAAAAATTTCCAGAGCGAAGAGGATTCTTGCCAGTCTCAGAATGAACTTGGATGTCTAAGTGGTAAGTCTTCCTTTTTCTGATTTTTCTCCTCTCTGTCCATGAACTTTTTTGTAATTTGTTTTTCTTCATAAAATCCATCCTGTTTGTACCTACAAAAAGTCATCATTCGTTGGGCTTTCAAAGTGAGGTGGTGGTTAATGTTAAAAAAATAAATAAAATAAAACAGATGAGGCAACCGTAAAATTATCGCACTCAGACTTTTTGTAACCCGGAAACACTTCAGCTGCTCCCTGGTGATGTATACCTGCTGTAAGACCTGTGTATGAGGATATGATATATGTATGTATATGTACGTTATATACATATTTCCAGGTAATTAAGGACTGCACTAATAAAGTTGAGATTATGGTTGATAATAATATTCTGCCAAAAACATCAACGTGACCGTTCGGGAGGGACAGAATTAAAAAAAAAAAAATCTCACTGTACAAGGGACCTTATGACATTACTTGTCATAAGGCAAGTATTACGTATATACATATATATACATACATGTACTTCCGTATTGACTGAAGTGGCAGGTGGAGGTTCGTATATGGAAGTGCATGAATTTTTTTTTTTTTTAGTTTCGAGAGGTTTTTTCAAACGTCAAGATTTATTCCGATGATACAAGCACGGAGTATATTGTATATGCACATTATGAGTGTTTATGTCAATATAAGCATACATATGCATTTGTCCATATAGACACGGGATTTCGGGAAGGTAGGGGGAAATCAGGAAAGCCAGTAAATATAGGAAGTCCCGTGATTAAAAAATATAAAGCTAAGTACTTGTAGGGAAATGCCGGAAGCAGCCAAGGGAAGTAAACGTCTCTCTCGTTTGTTCCATACATTTTTTGTTGGTTCGGGTTATTAGAGTACAAGGGAATCTTTTACGGATGTTAGTAGCCAGAGGTTGATATAAGGAGTGCGTGCATTGAATAGGATGAATCCATATGACATGACGCACGGCGGCGGACAAGAGAGAGAGAGAGAGAGAGTGAGAGAGAGAGAGAGAGAGAGAGAGAGAGAGAGACAATGGAAGGAGGCACGAGCGAAAGCCTTCCGATTCCCTCACTCTGATAACGGAATTTCCGGCCCAGGTGTCATCTTTTTATCACGACTTTTTGACCCAATCCCTCTCACCATTTCACCCGTCCTTATTTATGTTGGGCAAAAGAGAGGGAGAGATACTCTTAACATAGTTGACGTGTGCATGCTTCGGTTACACTCTAATCATATGAATCATTTATTTTTACCACGGATACCCCTCACAAATTTTTTTTCCCTACATATAGTCCCCTTTAGACTTCTCTATTGAGGAAGAAGATTGTCTGTGAGTGATTCCTCGTGATTCTCCCCCACAATTTTTTTTTTCTCTTTTTCCTGGCTATTAGCATTAGAGAGGGAAACTTGAGGTTCCTTTTTTTTTTACCTGTTGGCTCCAACATATGTATGTAGGGACATGTTGTAGAGATTATTTAAAGGGATTTGTAATGGCAGAGTCAACCCTAACCGATTTGCTTCTTTCCCGAGGTGGGCTCTCCTCCTCGCGCTTCTCTTTCCATGTTTATTGTTCAATTACGAGACGATCAGGACGGTTGCCGGTGGGTCTTCTTTTGTTTTTCCTTCCGCCATTTCCCAATTTTCAACATCTATTCAAGTTTTTGATCAATTTTGTGGGATCTTAGCCAGTGATTTGCATTACGGCTGGAGGGGATAGCCCGTTAAAGGTTGTTCTAAACGGAAAGGGAGGATTATCAGGGACAAGTTTTTTGTGGATTCGTGATTTCGTATGGAGATTGTTTTCTACACTTGTGTGTCCTCAACAATTATAATAATAAAGACTCCTCCATAAACAACTTTTGCAGATTCGTCCAAGCATCATAAGGACACTTTGAGTGATACTGAAATCGGGATTGGAGGTTTGGACAAAGACGTGGATGAGGCCCAAGCCCTCGGTCTGAGCTCGGAAGAAGGTGAACTGACTGACGAGGAGGAGGCGGAAGACAACAACAATAAGACCAACGTCAATTCCTTCTCCACCAAGAGTAACCTCAGTACCAGTTCCAACAATAGTTCTTTCGGCACCCCCGCCACCATCACCAACGGATTCAATCCCCTCTCCAGTAGCTTCCTTCTGGGTCATCTCACGTCTCCAGGTGCTCCAGGCTCCACAAGTAGTGCTGGGAGCCTCCTCAATAGCAACTCATCCTCAGCTAATTCCTTGCCCACTCACAAAGGCAAATATCCGTGCGGTCAGTGCGGTCGCTCTCTCACCGACCTTGCTTCTCTCCAGCGACACCTTAGGTTTGTATTTATTTCTAGTTTTAAACAAATCCATTTTTGAAATGAAAAAATTCATGATTTATTTTAAAAAAATATTCGTTACTTTCATTTTCTTTAAAAATGTACTGCTTTTATTTTTTATTAAATGTACTGCTTTTTTTTTGTACTGCTTTTATTTTTTTAAATGCGCTGATTTTTTTTAAATGCGCTGCTTTTATTGTTTTTAAATGTACTGCTTTTATTTTTTTTAAATACGCTGCTTTTATTTCTACAAAATACACTGTTTAAAAAAAATTAGCTCTTGTTATTTTAAATCAGTGCTTTTGTTGTAGTAAAAATAAGCTCTTTTTATTTTAAATCAGTGCGCTGCTTTTGTTGTAGAAAAAATAAGCTCTTTGTATTTTAAATTAGTGCGCTGCTTTAGTTCTAGCAAAAATGCGCTGCTTTAAAAAAAATAGTGTCCTGCTTTTGTTTTAAAACAGTGTGCTGCTTTTGTATTTTAACTGCACTAATTTTATTCAAAAATGTATCGTTTCCTTTTACAAAAATCATGTATTTATTTGAACTGAAAATTAAACCCATTGCCCTTTTTTAATGTGTGAAGTAATTTTCAAGTATTACATGGATCTCTTTGACCCTTGAAATTGCCCCTTGCATTTCCCTCCCTCTTTTTTTTTGAAAAAAGCAAAAAAAAAAAACGCTAACTTTCACCAGTAGAAAGCCACCCTGGAGGGATGGGAGTTGACATGCAAGGGAATATTTAACATTTGTAAACCTCGTTACATTGTTTCCATTCCCCCGCCGTATGCATGTGTATTATGCCTGGATGTGATTGTGTGCGTGAAGCAAGTCTGTGGAGGAGCTCATGTGTAAATAATATTGTCGTTCCTTTTGTCCAGGGCTCAACACACTAGTCCCCGAATCCATGCTTGTGGCGAGTGCGGGAAAACCTTTGCGACCTCATCGGGCTTAAAACAACACGCGCATATCCATTCATCAGTGAAACCATTTCAGTGTGAGGTAAAACGAATTGTACATAATAATTTTTATCAATTTCTCTCTCCCATATATGCATATGTATACATACGTATTCATATGGACAAGTATCTGTAGTCGCTCCGACGTGTGGCTCCCTTTATTGTTCTCCATTATTCTCCCTCCCGAGATTTCACCCTCTCTCTTTCTCTCTTTCTCTCTTTCTCTCTTCCTCTCTCCATTTCGTGTGCGGGGATGCTGCTACGCCCTCAATACATCTATGTACATATGGACGCAGTCAACCCTTAAATCCCGCGCTTCCCATCCGGTCTATGCACAAAATCTCTCTCTCTCCCTCTCTCTGTCTCACCGTCCCCTTTATAGTCGTTTTGGTCACCCTGTATCCTCAGTTAATTAATTACCCTAACAATAATCTTGGCTCTAATCTCTCTCTCCCTCCCTGTCTCTCTCCCTCTCTCTCGCTCTCCCAGTCTCACTCCCACTCCCCCTCACCCACCTTCAAATGACTAACCGCTACAGGGACAAAAGTCTGGGAAAGACCCAGGCGATTCCATCTTATCCGGTAAAGATAGTGAAGAGAAATTCCGGGGGCAATTTTTCTTTTCCAAAAAGGAAGTATCTCCTAGAGAAAAATTGTCCTCATTTTTATTAAGTCACATGCCTTTCCAGTGAAGCGAGGAAAGAAAGGAGTTGAGGACCAATGATGGCCGTTGCTGGAAGAGTTTCCTACTACTACACAAATGTTATGTGCTTGGGCAAAAAAACTCTCCGCTTTCTCCTCGAGAGACTCTTCCAAGCCAGTCTCTGAGAATAAGTAGTCGTCGTTGGTCGCATAGAATATAAATTGAAGTGTCCATAGGTTTTCCGGATTTATCAAAGGCAGTTAGTTATCAAAGGAACTCTCTGAGAACGGGAGAGAGAGAGAGACGGAGGGAGAAGAAATAGTCAAAGTACAGGTATGTATATGTATATAAGGGGCTTATCGTACAGAAATAATATTACTTGTAGATTCTCTCCACCACGAAAAAAAACCTATGTTCTCGACACAGATATATCGGGAGGATTGAGTGTCCGTTCGCCGTCTCTCCGGCACTTTCCCCCTCTCTCTCTTTCTCTCTCTCTCTCTCTCTCTCTCTCTCTCCTTTTCCTTTCTTTCCTTGGAAGCCAGTAGTGAGTGGGAGAGTGATAAAAAGAAGTAGCATTTCCTATGTTGATCGCATTTTTATATCCTAAAAGCAGAAGAGGGCGGCGGAGGGGGAGAAGACAGAGAGAAAGCTTTGTCAAAGAAGGTCTCTGAACTTTCCTCTTTCCATTTCATCGACACTCAAGGAGGATAAAAGACGGACATGGATTTGATGTCCACAGAAAAAAAAAAATCTTAGGCAGCATGCGACGACAATGTCGACGACGAGCGCTTCGCCCTTCTTCTCTTTCTTCTTTCCCTCTTCCTTTCTCTCTCTCTCTCTCTCTTTCTCTCTCTCGCTCTCTCTATGCCAGTATGCAGTGAGGCAAAGGGGAAAAAAGGAAACTTATTCCTTTAACGATTCTTTCAGACGCTGTTTTCGTGTGCAAACTCTCTCTCTCTCTCCCTCTCTCACTCACTCTTTCAGCTTTCTCTATTCTCTGTGAGAATAAGAGAGGATAGAGGAAAGTGAAAGAGAAATGTATTTCATTTTCTTTTTTGTGTGTGTGTGTGTGTCCGATTCTTTACGGAAGAATCAATGAGCTTCAGTTGCACAATTTACTCCCTTTTATTTTCCTTTCTTTTTTCCCCCCTTCCATCTCCTTCCCCATATAGTCTATCTACGATGTTATAGACCCCCGCCCCGCATCAGGAAAAAAAAATCCCTATAGGTTTCTCTCGGAAGTGTTCTTTTTAATGCTGGGAGCATTCCAGTGACTTTCCTGCAGAGGAGATAAAGTATTGCCGAAGGACACTGTAAGCACCTTGATCATGACTCGATTTCCAAACAGTCTCTCAATGGTGCATGTAAGAGAGGGAAGACTATAAAAGGGACCATTGTTGGTGGGAGGTGGTTATAGGATTGTCTCTCAAACAGATTTCTCTCCCTCTCTTTTCATCGTCTCTCTCTCTCTCTCTCTCTCTCTCTCTCTGTCTCTCTCTCTCTCTGTTCCTTGTCTCTCTCCTCTCTATTTCTCCCTGCACCTCAAAGCATACATGCAATGCAGAGACTTTTTTTTTACGTTCACCCACACATGCCCTGTCTTTTAAAGAGATCTCAATTTTACCATGCAAGCACAGAAAAAGAAAAAAAAAACTTCACGGGGGTGATTCTTGGAAAGGATCGACTGAGGATCCATTGACATAATAATGGTGCTCCTATAGGTCCCTCTCCACTTTTACGCGACAATCACTTACTTTTTAGGACAATAGTGGAAAGAGAGAGAGAGAGAGAGAGAGAGAGGTTGGGAGAAGAGGAAGAAGAAAAACCATAAAATGTCTTCATAGAAAGGAACTTGATGTATGTCTTCTCCTATGCAGAGACAGCCACGGATCTAATTGAATGCATACATACGTGGGAGCGAGGGTGAGATGCAAGAGAGAGAGAGAGAGAGAGAGAGAGGGAGAGAAGGAAGTGAGAAGTGAGAAGGAGAGAGAGAGAGACAGAGGAAAAGAAAGAAAGAGAGAGAAAAAATACGAGGAAAGGGATGGATATCGGATATCTCGCTTACACTTTGCGTGTGAGTGTGTATGTGGCAGACTCGTTAACGAGTACAATCGCCTCTCTCAGCCTTTTTTTGGCCCTTCTTTTACCCACCTAATAATATTGTGTATGATTGAGAGTAAATATACATACAATTGTGTCCTTCTTTAATCCTATCCATAGGCCCGTGGCCAAAATATCACGTATGCCTTCGAATCCAACGTCCTAAATTATAGTGAAGTTTATTGGTTATTTTGGTAAAAACCGTATTAAATCCAAGTTATTGTCAATTTTTGCCATCAAATTGAGCTTGGAGGTCAATTCCTCGTCAATGTTGGGCAAAAGAGTTGACACGGAGGGAACTTCGGGGGATCAAAATGGGTTCCTTAATGAAAGTGGGGTTCCGTGAGGGTTGTAGGAGGTTCATGGAACCGCCTCGGTTTTCGCTCCCTTTCGCACAATTGGAACGGAAGCCCCACACTTCTTTTCTGGTCTAATGCATGGGTAAATAGAGGCGACTATGTCACCTTTTGGCGTGTAACCATCATGTTGGTTAGGTGTGGGAAATGTGCCATACATACATATGTAGAGTAAAAGTGAAAGCATAGAGATATGAAAAAAAAGGTGACTTCTTTCACCCCTCCAAATGACTGTTGCTGATGATGAGCTTGTTTTTCCGCATCTAGACGACACGAATCTATATAATTATTTGAGGAGGGTGGAAGAGGGAGAAAATGAGACGGGAGAGGAGGGGGAATGGCTTCCTATTCTCACGGGGGCAAACGTGTGTTCCTTGTACAGGTAGTAATTATTGTGAGAATTGTGTGTGATGAAGAACTCCAGGGAATTGCATTGGGAGGGGGACCTTTTGGTAAAATAAAACTAATTTTCTTCTCTCCAAATATATCTATATATTTTCTTTAAAAGGCTACTTGTACGGGTTTCTGCGGGGAATGATTCCATAGACGAATTTCCCGGAGCGTCTTTCCACCCATTCTTGATCACAGCCCGGAAAGCTAAACTTTTTCCATGGGAGAAAATTCAAAGGAAATCACTCTTGAGCTTCCACTGTTTGTCACATCGCATTTTCAATTTCCAATTCCAATAACATAATGATTGTCATCTGAAGCACATGGGAGTGAGGGCTTGGGGAGAGGCGGGAGGGAGGGAGTGAGGGAGATAGACAGGGAGAGAGAGATATAAAGAGAGAGAGAGACATAAGGAGAGAGACATAGAGAGAGAGACATAAAGAGAGAAAGAGAAGCATAAAGAGGGAGAGAGAGAGAGATTGAAGAGAAAGAAGTAGGGAGAAGAGAGATTTTTGCTGGTTCGTTTGCGCTTTTTCCGAGATGCTTAAGTGATATGAGTAAAGACTCCCAGGAGTCCGAAGGGGGATGACAACAAAGAATTAAATGTGTTTAGCTACTACTTACTACTTCACGCTATCAATTACAAGGCGTTGACTCTTCCATGAAGGGAGACAGTGAAGGAGGGTGAGAGATAGGGATGAAGGGTGTGTGTGTGTCATGTACATAAGGACTCCGGATGTATCCTGTTACATTTTTCATGGAAAAAGGACAGAAAAACAGACAGAAAGAAAGGACAAGGAACACGTGGAGATTTTATGTGGACCATCATTCCCCCCCTCCCCCCTCTGGACTCTATGGAAAAAAGGGAAAAAAATACTTTGACATAGATGGATTCACCCTTCCATATGTTTTACGCTCACTGAATTGTTTTACGACTAACAAGACTACAATTATTTGAGGGACATTTTTCCTTCTCAGAGAGAGAGAGAGAGAGAGAGAGAGAGAGACTCCTTTTTCCTGGCTCAGATTTCCTCCAACCGTCCTTTTCAATCCGTTGGTCAAAGTGGAGGACGAGGCAATTAATTTCCCATCAGAATATCTTTGAAAGGGATCTGATTATCTTTACAATCCTTGGTATTTATTAATTCTATAAACAAGCCTTGATTTGATCGTGTTTAAAATTGATAACCAAGGAATGACATGCAAAAAAGTATGAATTAAAATTTGAATTAAAATACGTGTTTTTCCGAATTATGAATACAAATTTAAATTTCGAATATTCTAAAATATAAATTCGAATTCCGATTATTCAATTATTCACACATATGAATACGTATTCAAATACTTTTCGAATACTTTTAAAAAATTATTTGTGATGCAATCTGGCATAGTTTGTAGTTTAAAATAAACGCAAAATCCGTACACATAATTATAAATTGACTCCTCTGATTTTACGAGAATCGATGCTTTTACGGACGAAATAGTTATTTTACTGCCAATCGAAAAACTCATCGTTATACAATACCTTGATTTTGCAACAAAAAAAAAATTTGCCCGGTGGCGGGAATAAGAATACGAATTTGAATTTCAAATGTATTTGAATTAATTAATTCCAATTAAAATATTTTTGTGACAAAAACATGGATATTAATTCCGATTAAAATACTGAAAAATATAAATATAATTCCGATTTTAATTAAAATACTGAAAAATATTAATATAATTCCGATTTTAATTCGGATACCCATTCGGATGTTATACCTTGTTGAAAACCCTTTTAATGAAGTAAATGCTACTGTAATAAAAATGGAAGTCGCCTTGTCTTGATAATGTGAAAATAAAATAATTTTGAATTTAACTTTGTGCAAGCAGGTTTGCCTGAAGAGCTACACGCAGTTTTCGAATTTGTGCCGGCACAAGCGGATGCACGCGGACTGTCGGGCTCAGTCTAGATGCGACAAATGTTCGGCGCCCTTCGCCTCCTCCGCAGCCCTTGCCAAGCACAAAAGGTTTTGCGACGCCGCCGGGAGTCCCTTGAAGCCCAGTAGATCCGCTTTGGACGTCAGTCAACAATCATCGGAAGGGAGCAGGAATAATAATTCCATGTTTCAGTTCCACACCTCACAATCGACGGTGGGGGGAGGAGTCCCCCCACCCGTGAAGCTCTTCTTGAACTCCCCGGACCTCCATCATGAGCAGGAGTCCCTCCGAGGGGAAGGAGGACCCTTAGATCTACATCATTCCGCCACTAATAATAATAACAACAACAATAACAACAACAATAACAGCCAATCCAAGAAATTTGACATTGACTCCTTGAGAGTGGACGTGAAGAATGTGAATAATAATAATAACAACAATAATAATCATATCCGGAGTAGTTACGGACTTCGTCGGAGGAGTGCGAGTCCCTTCGTTAGCAATAATAATAATAATAATAACCTCATAAGTAATAGCAGTAATAATAACCAACATTCCAATAATAACTCGGCCCAATCCTCCGGAAGCAACTCCTCCCACTCCTCCCCGGGCATCCCCGGGGTCAACCCAAGGATGTCACTGAATTTGTCCCACAAGGAGGACGTCATCATGCGGGAGACGGCAGGTCGGATGGGATTCCCGGCTGCCCTCATGTTCCCACCCTCACCCCCGCTCTACAACCCCTTCACAACTATGGCCATCTACCCCCAGTTCTTCTCCGCTCCCGCAGCCAACCCTTTGAATTTGGGGGATGGAAGATTGGACGTTTTCAGCCGGAATAATAAGAATGGCAGCAATACCAACAACAATTCCTTGAGAGTCTCCTCCTCCGCATCCCCATCCCCTCCCGTGTCCAGGGACAAGGACGGGAGACGGAGGAGATCCGGCTCCGTTGAGGGGAAGCCCCGAGTGTCCAGCACGGAGCGGGAGGACGAGGAGAATGAGGAGGAAGAGGAGGAGGAGGACTTGGAGGAGGACTTGGACGCCGGGATTTATGTGAGTAGTAATAAACCAAATAATAAGAAGGCGGATGCTCCCCTTGACCTCAGTGTACAAAAGGAGTCGGCGGTGGAGAATGGGAGGAAGGAGAATGAGAATGTGGTGAAGGAGAAGGTCAAGTCAAGGTCAAAGGACCGTGGGGCCTCGCCTCAGGAGAATGACACCAATCACGGGGGGACGATTCCGGGTCGGGAGCGATTGTCCACGAACTCCTCCGGCACGGAGAAATCCAAAGGAGCTTCGAGACGTGAGAGGGACGGTGGGGTCCTGGATGTGACCTCATCCCCTCCAAGCAATAAGAAGTCCAAGGGCCGGGGCGGTGGGGCTAATTTCCAGCAACTGATCCCACCCCCTCATCAGATCCTGGATGGATTTAATTTGGACTCGGCCAATAAGCCCACCAATTTCTCACCCATCATCGCACCCCGACCGCTCCATCCCTTTTCCAGATTCCCTCTCCCCAATTCTCACTTTTCCGCTTTGCAGGGATTCCATCCCAACCCCTTCAACCCCTTCTTTCACAACAATATCTCACCCAGGAATGATCTCAGCAATAACATTAATGCATCTAGTCCCAGCTGGCAAGGAAAAGTCGGTAATAGGTAAGGGACAATTTCTTTCCCTTTTGGCTCTGTAGCAACGATCCATCTATTTGTGTGTTTTTAGTCCTATTTGGAAAAACATCCAGAAACAAAACGTGAAATTAAAAATTTATTTGGCGTCAAAAAAAAAATTAAAAAAACTAATTCATGTCCGTATTTGTGTAGGTATAGTTGCAAATTTTGCGGGAAGGTGTTTCCACGCTCCGCGAATCTCACCAGACACTTGCGAACGCACACGGGCGAGCAGCCGTACAAATGCCGATTTTGTGAGCGCTCCTTCTCCATCTCGTCAAACCTCCAAAGACATGTCAGGAACATCCATCACAAAGTAAGTTTTTTAGCATCAATTAATAGTTTGTATGTACCGTTGTTAATTAACAATTAAAATAATTATCAATTAAAATTTTTAAATAGTATTCAATTTTAAATATTAATAATTCATTAACAATATTAATAATTCGTAGCAGTTCATACAAGAACTCATCCTTAATCAGTCTATCCTAATCCGTTATCTGTGGGGTCAAGTATTATTTTGTTGCATGAGGAACATAGAGAGGGTGACAAAACGGGCTAAGTTCAAATTTGACGAAATTGAAATATTTTTTCACAATATGAATGGCTGCAACTTTCGTTTTTGCTTGGTCATCCAATGTTGAATGAATTATTTTGGAAACATTCTTAATATAAATTAGAAATGTTTAAATTAGACCGTTCTATCTGTTCATATGTATACATACATATGTGCAATTTAAGTATAATGTTAGTATGAACGGACAAAATTGAGGGAAATTTTAGAAAAAATGTACTAACCATGTTTTCTTTCTCTCATTATCCTGTTGACAGGAGAAACCATTCCGTTGTCCACTGTGTGAGCGGGCATTTGGGCAGCAAACGAATCTCGACCGACATTTACGGAAGCATGAGAGTGGTGATAACATGGATCATGACTCGTCGAATTCACCCACACCTTCGCCGCAATAAAACAAAATGCAAAAAAAAAAAAATACATATTTGTGTTGGTGATTGTAAAACAAAGTAAAAACAGCCGTAATGATAGATTAACTTTAATAATAATGTAAATAATTAGGATTCTAAAAATGTGTACAATATATACGACAAGCGAATACTTTAACCGAGTGTGTGTATAATGTAATGTGAACGGCACTTTTCCAATTCATCTGAGCGTGGTGTATGTATGTATGCATTGTATGTATGTATGAATTAATGTGTGTTTATCTAATAATAATTATTTTACCAACGTTTACTCTTATCAAGCTCTTTAGATGCAAAAAAAAATAAATTACATACTTTACTTTTACCCACCTCCAAACTAATTATTGCATTAATTTTGTAATTTCAACCAGGACATACTGGTTTATTAATATAAAAAAATTAAATAGCTTCAATGCTGTCAATATTAGTGTAGAGTATTGTTGGTATATATGTATAAATTTTTGAATAAATGCTTTGTTTCCAATTTCGCTCCACTCAACGTATTAGCTCTTGAAATGGAATCAAAGAACCATTAATAACAAGGATTTGCTATTGTATTAAGTACTTAATACTAAAATTTTTTAAATATGCATAATTCAAAAAAAAATCCGGGTAGTAAATGACTTTAAGAAATGTGAAGTGTGACTTGATTTCGTGCATAATGTCTCTGCATTTTAATGTGGAACTACATGTAGTTGTGATGTGATTACACCGCGTTAAAAAAACGAATAATTAAACTAATAACTTAAAGGATTATTTCCGTAAATAATAAAAATAAAGAAATCTTGGTGTTTGTAATTGTTCACAGGATTAAGTAAATAAATTAGCCAATGATGGCAGAAACGTTGGAACTTGGTTTGCTCCTTCATAATTATTCCTCACCGGCAGAAATTCATTTCCGTTGGTCCTCGTAGCCATATATGAAGATGGGGAAATTTGATGGATATTGACGGAGTTACTAATTTATTTATTATGTATAAAATGCGGTAAAACAGCTGTTCAATCCAAAAATAAATGATTAACTTTGCGACTTTTATTCCGTATGAACTACCAAAGGGAAGTTCTTACTTCGCATTCATATTTTTTCGTGTAACGAAAGTAAAAATGTAGGTTCACAGGAAATTCAATGGCTCAAGTGTAAATATTTGTAACAATCAAATCTTCTGCGACAATTAAACTAATCATCGTGGAAATTTTTTGACGATTAAAAAATCCCACAAGAGACTAAATATTTTTTCTTGTTTGAACAAGAAAGAAACAAGAAAAAATATTTAGTCTCTTGTGGGATTGTTTAATCGTCAAAAAATTTCCACGATGATTTTGGTTGCTGCAGAAGATTTGATTGTTACCAATATTTACACTCGAGCCATTTTTCATATATTTTCTCAGAAACAATCATAACTTGGCCAATGCTCTAATCGAGACAACATTTGTATCCTATAGATCTGCAATAAAATTACTTCCCAATTTATTTGGAAATTGTGGTGACCTATAAGTTTGGAATGAAGACACCTAACTTTGCAATGCTAGAAGAAAGTTACTGATGAGACAGAACGACAGTCAGTCGTTTAACAAAATAGAACCGTTATTACAATTACATTAATACAGGACCAAGAGACCTAGCTGTGATTAATGAACAGGTACCGAATGGATATCCGCCGACGAAGTTTTTTCATTCTTGTCAACTCCCTCCATGTCAGGGTCATATTGTCCTTTGAGAATCCTGTACCTTCGAACAATCGCCGGCCAATCCACAATATTCTCCACGGTCTCTTTCCCACGAATACCACTGGAGGTACTCAATCCTGACATCACACTGACAGATACTCCAGCTTTGCCCATCTCCAGCCGCCCGGTAACACCAGGGCCTATATAATTTTTGGAAAAATTAAAACGATTCTTCTTAATCGAATGTATGCATACATATGGACGAATGTATGTAAGTTATGCTGTAAATAATAGGTGAAGTACCATATGTTCGGCAGTAATAAGTACGGGAAAATAATTCTGCATCCGGGTACATTACAGACGCATAAAATCTCAAATATTTAAGAGGACAAAAGGGAAAAGACAAGGCCCAAGGCCATGTTGGAAAGGCGGGCTTGAGGCTTCATTTAAGTTCAAACCGATACTTTGAATTATGCTTCCGTTTCAAAAACTTTGCCACAGCTATTTTGGAGGGACAGTGCGAAGTACCTCTGTAATGTTAACATTAGAAGTGCGTGTATAGATAAAACAAATACCTTTAAGCTCTTCCTCTCTGCTTTTGAAACATCCCATCGTCCACCACAGTAAGAAACTTGTACTTGACCAAATAATAAAGACACAAAATAAGCAGGTGGCCCTGCAAAATTGTCAAGGGAAACAGCGGTAATTTTTAATGAAATTTTTTTTCTCGATTACGGATAAAACACAGTGCGTGGACTGTTTTCGTCTCAGTTGGGCATTGCGGATAAATGCATGGCCAGCAAACAAAAACTATGAACAGAACTTGCACAAGCACAGTCTTCTGGTATAAAAAAAATATTGACGAAAACACCTGTGGTACATGCTCAAGGTTAAACATTACGCCAACGATGCTATTGGAATGTTATATTTTGCGGGTATACCCGCTTTATAGAGACCATTGTCGCCTTCATACATTGCAAACAAAACGTCGTACAGAGTCCTTTCGAGTGATCTCAAAAGTCCAGTTTTTAAAATCACCAGCACAATTAAATAATCTCATTGAGATTCCGACGCCTGTACGGAAATAATTTAATTCATTCATTTTCATCCCAAAATCTCTATTTTTTTTAAAATTTACCAATTTTTCTAAATTGAAGGCATGAAAGGCACAAAATGAAAACTTTTTTTTTTCGGGAAGGAGCATAAATTTTTCGGAATAAAACGCAGCAATTGTCTTTCCCTTTTCATTCATTGAATGTGAAAATAATCAAGAGCAATGGGATTTAGTACAAGGCTAAGTAAGACATCTTCAATGTAAACAAAAATGTAATAAAAATAACAATGTAAGTAAATAGCCAGAATGGTGCTTGCTTTCTTTAACGGCCACCAACAAGTGTTGCCTTCAATCGTTCAATCCCGATTTCGACAATGTGCCTGTTCTACGAGCAAACCCGGGAGCCCGTAACCATTTAACCATTCCAGAATAATGCCACTACGATTTGGTCAAGCGGTGCTCCCAAAATGTCCATACAGTACAAATTTAGAGAAAAACAGTGTTTATCCAGAATAATGGGGACAAGGAGACAAAATTACTTCAATGTTTCTGATTCATTAATGATATGGAATAGAACCGATCCAAAACAGAATAACTCTCCAATCATTTTATTAAATCAGTCTACACTTCACCAAGACTCCACTCACTTCTAAAACTAAAGCACAAAATAATGTGTACAACGAGAAGCAATACATAATATGTACATCCTTCTTTAATGTGACCTGCAGAATCAAGCGGTATTCCATGCCAGTACTTCCAAGAGCGATAAGGTACCTATCCGCCTATTCCTAATGGGTAGTCAAAATAGGAAGAAATTAGATGTAAAGTAAATCAAAACAAATGTTAATGCTGATCCAATCAGTTATTAATTTATTAATATGATATGTATTATTTACTACTCCGCTTCATTTTCTCTTAGCAGACGCCGAAAGCGCATAGTGTCTATGTCTATGCGTAATTAAAATTTCTCAAGGAATGCCAAGCCGAACGGGATGACTCGCTGTGAAAAAAAAAAAACAGAAACGACCAAATCTTTGATGTTTTTCGAAAAAGTTGTTTAAAACATAGATGATATTTTCATGCGTGACAATGTCACCCATCTGCCGCTTAAATAAAGATATTTACCTTAATTTTGTAGCGTTCAAAGCGTCAGTGTATACTTGTGTAGCTCAAATGGTCATTTTTATAGAACAAATTATGTTTTTGCAGAGGAATTTCTGTGGCGCCGCGAACTTGGAACAGAATTATTATGCATGCTATTTCGCATGCTCTGTACTTCCAGGGTATTGTTCATTGACATGGAGTGAACCCGGAGTCTCCGGGCCTGTCGCTTCAGAAATATTCCGTAAATGATGGGATTCACACAGGAATTGGCCATTACCATGTGGAAGAGGAAATGACGGAAGTGGGGATTGATAAACTGATGCACTGAATCCGAATCCACCACCGCCCTGTAGCAAATCACAAATATAATCCTTGTTATTTAATGTAAAGATTTGGGCGCATGGAAAAACTCGGGCTTTGCAGATTTCTGGGATGCCCGCTATGTTTAAGGACAGCAGGAATTCTAGAAATTGGAAAATCTGCAAGTTTTTCAACGCATCCATTAGCACAAAAACAACAGCAATAGGAAATAAGAGCGTTAATTTAAGAAATTTAAGAGATTTTAAAACAATTAATAAAATAAACAAAGGAAATATATGGATAAAATCTCCTCACCATATGGCAATGACCGAATAAGGCGTCCAGCATATGATGTACGCGAGAATAATAAACGCCGTCAGCTTCAACGTTCTCATCTTGGCACGGTCCACGACAGAAATACCATTTCTTCTTAGGAATAATCGCGCTGTAATTTTCAAACATTTTTTTTTGTAAATCCCTTAGAATTAATTGCGGATTAGCTGGAATGAATTATAAGGAATTACTTCCGATAAAATTTGAATTAAAACTCGAATTAAAATATTTATTTTTCCTTTTTATGAATACAAATTTAAATTTCGCATATTTAAAATATAAACTCTGATTCCAATTCAATTTTATTCAAATACTCAGACGTATATATGAATACAAATTCAAAAATACTTTAAAAAATATTATTAATGCAATCTGGAATAATTTGTAGCTTGAAATAAACGCAGAATCAATTAACACAATTATAAATTGACTCCCCAACTCTGCTTTTGCAAAAATTGCTGAATTTACGGACGAAATAGTTAGATTATTGCCAATTGAAAAAATCATAGTGACAGTACCTTGATTTTGCAAAAAAAAACTTCATCGACATTTATTTTCATGCAACAGCTTCATTGAAATTACATGAAATTCAACAAAGCCAAATATCGAGCGTGAAGTAGAGAATCTGGCTATACCCAACTGACCCTTAAATTACTATCTCCAAATGGCGGAAATGCATTTCCAAATTTCCAAAACAGCAGAAAATTTTGCATTTGGTCATTTTTTGTAGCTATTATTAGGGCCCGTTGGAAATGGTCAGTTTTTGTTTCAAAATGCTATTCCCATCTTCGTTTCAGCTATTTCCCAGAATAGACTCAATCCGCCCACGCACCTGCATCAGCGGACAAGTTGTTCGTGGTACGGATAGTGTACAAGATTCCTCCGTAAGAGATCACGATGACAAACAAAGGCAAGATGTACTGGACGCCGATGTGAAGCAACGTATTTGCCAGTTCCACTTGCGGGCTCACCCAAATTGAGAGGCACTGCATCCACAGAGATTCCCCGTCCTGCTTTGTTTCCAGACGGAATATGATGGCCTGTGTGTATACATATGTACACATATGTACATACAAACAGGAAATCCGCTTACGTAAAAAAAATATGTCCCTCCACAGGGATTATGAGATGGACTTATTATTCCCACAGAGGGAATTGGGAAGAGAAAATCCTTGGGAGATTACCTGTGGGATGGAACAAAAGGTCGCAGCGGACCAGGAGCAGCTAATCATAATCCGAACTCGTTGGCCAGACTGGATGGAGCGGAGGGGGTAGACGATGGCATAGAAACGGTCCACATTCACCGAGATGAGGATCATGGAGCTCAGGAAAAGTCCAAAAGCCCTTCCAAACTGCACGGCTTTACCTTGGAAGAAAGACAACAGCCATCCGTACATTATTGACTCGGAGGAGGTTTATGAATAGATGAACATTTAAGCTCTACATCAACAAATGCTGGAGATACACGGAGGAATCTATGTGATTGTTCTTTATAAAGCCCCTTGGAAATATGAAGCTGTTAAGATGGCCTTGCTTGCATGTGTATGTACATGCCGTATGTTTGCCGAAAAACGCAACCGACTCTGCTGCTTATAACTTCTGTGCAACAGGGCCAAGACACGAGAGCATTCGCTTGTTGGAATGATAAATGTCCAGCTTTCAGAATTGATAAGTTGTTTCATTCAAAGCCTTTAAGTTTTAAATTAATGGCAGGTGAACCACGTTAAAAAAATCGCATGTTAGCATATGGGAATTAATAATTAATTAATATAATTAACAAATTCTCGTCCTGTACAATTTTAGTTTCTTCAATCTTTTCGGAATCTTAATGAAATTGTGCATTTTTCTTTTTCCCCCCTGCTCTTTCTTGTGCGAAATTTTCCACGAGCTGCAAAATTAAATTTCTATCTGGAGATTTTACTGCAAAAAAGTTTACTTTCTAATCAGAGATAAAAAACTTGAATTCGGTACTTGCAGTAATATTTCATTATCCAGAACCTTTACTCTTTTGTCAACGTCACAGTAAAACTTGTGAAATTGATACGGACAAATATTGCGGGAAATTAATGATCATTTGACTAAAGTAATATCGACATCATCCGGGTTTCCTTCAGGCCAGTAGTTATTATTTGCGGAAAGTTCCTTAAAACACTTCTCGACGGGTTGCGCATGCTGGCGGTGTCGTTTTCTAATATTGAAAAAACTTAATTCTTTATTTTCCCATACCTTTTGAGCGGAAATGTTTCGGATGAAAGCACTTACCAATTCTGAAAACCTGACTTTTTAGAATTCCAACAAAGCTATCACTTACAATCCGAAAATATTTCATAAATTAAAATTACACAGTACGAAAATTGGTTAACTTCCATATGTCAACATGGGATTTTTTAAAGCATTTCACTTGTCATTATTTTTAAATGTAATCGATTTGAATAAAATTACTTATCAATTCTTGAAAGCTTCACTTCTTAGTATTCTAAAGGTAGTGCTCTCCTGCCTACGTCTTGTTGTAGAGAAGTTCTAAGCAGAAGGGTGGGTTGCGTTTTCCAGCGAACATACGTTATAGGCGTACATACATATGTACATACATAAATGTCATGCAGTGAGGTAGCAACATGTCTCATTTCTCATTTGTTATTGTTATCCGAAAAGAATGAAATTACCAGGGATACATAGTAAGGCAATTTCATTGTGCACACATATCAATGTAGCATAAAACGTGCACATTAAATCTGCATGTCAGCAACGATGTTTCCGACAAAGTTTGACTCTCTTAGCTATAGCAAAATTTGTGCAGGGAGACATTCACCGGATGCCCTCTGGTTGGATTTCCTATGGAAATCCGTAGATTTAACTTAAAATAAACATGAATACCTTAAGTACTTTTATATTCCTTTAGATTATCAAATACTGCGCCGTCATGTCATAAAGTCAAGGATAATATGTTTCATCAGAAATAGAAACAAAAATTAGCGTGTGTTGCTACTGACTAACGTTTTTGTATTCTCCACTTCGTTTTTTATTTATTATACATATATAATTACATACGTATATGTAATTATATATGCATCTGTGTATGTATATGTACACAGATACGAAGGGATAATTGTTTTTGACGTGAAACACTGTAGAGATTGGAAGGAAAAACTCACACATGACATTTCCGGCGTACCAATGTCCGGCAATGCTCCAGAAGATCTCACTGGGGATGAGGGTGAAGACGACGATGAGGTCGGCGATGGCAAGGTTGAAGAGAAGGATGCTCATGGACGACAGTCGCTTTCTCCTCTCCTTGGACCGAAGGATGGATGTTAAGACGTAGATATTGGCCACTGCAGCTACGAAGAAAACCAGCATGAGTCCAATCACTTGGACCCAATCCGAGGTAGTCAGTCTCACGTTTTTTAATGTGACTGTTGTGTTGTCGAACATTTTTCCTCAATTTTTCCAATGTCGAAAGCTGCGGCGGTAAAACAATGTTTTACTTAAATTTTTGGGCAACGTACGGCACACCGTGTCATTCGGAAAAATTTCCCTAGTGAACAATTTGTTCAAACACAAAAATGTCAACTTGTTTTCAATGGCAATTCCTGATTTATCACAATTTAAATTTATCTGCAAAGCATTTCATAAACCTAATCAAACTTCGGAGTATATTTTTTCTATGTATGTAAACACATTTATTTTCAAAGTCACACAAGTAAATTAATTTTGAAGCTGATTTAGAACCAGTGTCAATTTCCACGGAATAATCCAGGTCTATGGAAATATGAGGAAAAAATTGCACTTACAAGATCGCAGAGCCAAGTGAAAACTTTCCCCGCAGAACTTTCACTCAAAACTAAAATGCTATGTAGAAGAGGAGCTTGGTTTTAGCCAGGGAAATGCTTCTACTTTCACTGTCTAGTCCCTGGCACATCACATGCGTCTCCATAATTGAAAGTCATTCTTTCCCGACAAGTACTTAGCCTGTGTGTGTAACAAAAAGCTGTATAGGGTGTTCCATAACTAGAGCCCACGAACTTAAACACACACAACAAGAAGGATCATTAAAAAAAAATTTAAGCAGTAGATAATTTTAAATGTAATTAGCATTTTGATTATGGTAAAAATGTCTCCAAAAGTGAGTGTGATATCTAAAAGCGCTTGTACAAGGTAGTTTTTAACGCCGATTTGCAGGATTTCTCTCAGTAGAAAGATTTTGCCTACCTAAAGTGCGAGCTGTGAATGGGTGCGAGGGCGGGCAAAAGTTACGTAACGTCCTGTATGGACAACGTGCTTATTTTCGTACACAGACCTTCCAAGTGTTCTTCATTTGTTTCTAAGCCGTGCTTTCTCCTTCACTGTCAGGATTCCGCACCTTTTATTTTGTGGAAAGCACTTTACTCCGAAAAAAATAATCCCCCAAAGGACAAATACTTTGACGTGCTAGGTCCCTTCTTAACTGAGGAAACATGATGTGAAGAGCAAATTAAATCAGTTACTACTTTGCAAAGTGAAAGTATTCCACTCTCAATGATTTTGTCAAAGAATAGATTGAAAAAGGAACTATATATATGGGATTTCACTGAAAACGTTCAAAGCCTCTCTATCACATTCATCTAAACTTCTATATACATACGCACAATAATGTAGCTACAGGTATATTGCCTTGTGTTTCAGAATTAAATGGATTTATGTATATATACACGTACTAATATATACGCGGTTCCCGGAAATCAAAGCGAGATTATATCCGAAGGAAGCATTGGAGAAAATGTACCAAAGAATAAGGAGAGATAAAGAATTTTGTGGTAACTTGAATGACAGATCTGTCAAAATGATTCATGCGCATTTTTTTGCGGCGATAAGAAATTAAAATTAGTATTTTATATGTATATATGAATGCACATATTAGAAGCCTGAAAACGACGATAGGGGTACTTTGTTTACTTGCATTGCTCCCAGGGATGTCGAAACCGACAAACTTAAACCACTTTTTGTAAAGAATGTGCAAATGTAGAAATGATGTCGGAATAAATTTTCGAATGAAAAATAAGCGATTTAATTTCTTCGTGACCCTGCACACGTTCTCGCACAGTCCACACGATATGACTCATGACTCCCTTCCATAATTTTACTGGTTGCCAGTGATCTAATTTTACCTTGTTTTTAACCTAAACTTAGGAACAAATAATGTTAATCACTTTCCAAAGTCAAATGAACCCCAATTGATTGTAAAGGCGTCCCTTTTTGTTTACAGTATTTATGCCATCATGTAGTACTTGATAATAATATTAAAATACAGAGAAATGAATGTCACTTTCACTAGACGACTTGGCGTCATTGTTGGAGAAAGAATCTTTGTAATTAATTTAATTTTTAATTAATTTGCCTCTTCCTTTTCTCTGCTGTCTGGATATACCCCATAATTTTTACTTGTGCACTTTATTTTTGATCATCTTTCCACTCAACTTCATCTTGCGACAGTCATCATCTGCCTAAAAGACCTTGGCAATGAGTATACGCTGTAAAAACGGAATCTCTTTAACTATGGTGAGTTCAACGGGATGATTTCCTGATAGACCAAGAAATACGCGGAAATACTTTTGGTGGAAGGATTTGAGAATTAAAAATCTGCGCATTTCCTGTGTGTATCCATTAGTGCCCGTACAAACTACTGCATGTGGCTGCTAATTTAATACATGTTTTTTGCTCCTCACACGAGAAGGAGTTTCAGTAATGTGTATGCCTGAGTTATTCAATGCACTCAATATATGGATTCAAAAAGAGGTCAGACAATAAATATCTACGAAAATGCATGTGGTACCAAATACTATGCATTATCAATCAAATCGAAGCACATGCTTTTATATATTTTGAGATTACGAAAGCATGCAACTTTACTTTGCAGATGTTAAATATAACTTGCTAGTCTGTTTTTAATAATAAAAAAAAGGTTTCACAGTATTTGCAACAAAATTCTGGATGCAAATGTGTCGCGTACTTTATTTTAGGTGTCACAGCCCGAGTACACTCAATGAAAAATCAGTATCTATAGTTTTAGTTTTTCACAAAAATGACTATAACACTATAAGTGATTATCAATAAGCGGATTGCGAAATCCTTCTTGCGATTTATGCAATTCCGTGCTCGAAATCGTCCAATTGTCGCATTTTGAGATGTTCTGGAATTACGGCAGTGGGAAGAGTTGCAAATTGTAAACATTATTGTTGAATCATTATTATTGAAATTTTGCTTGATAAACATTTGACCGTTTTGTTGCCTACAGGTTTTGAACAAGTGAGGAAAGAACAAGAAAAGCTATCACAAGCGTAATAATAATCCAGGAACGAGCTGTAAATAATAGTCAGTTAATTCCTTGGAGGTTAGAAATTCAAAAGTTGCGTTTTGGCTTAGCCATTAATTTAAAAACTTTCATTTTTTACTTGTTATTGCAATTTAAAATGTAAATACCCCATCCATGCTCCAAGTGAAAGTTACGTCAATAATTTGCTCGAAATGTACACTGCAATGTGAGCACCCACACTAGTCAAAGTGTGCAACGAAAATATGGTGAGTCAGATAGAAGCTTTACAGTTTTTTTCGCAAAAAAAATTTCAAATTTCAAATCCTTTTGGAGGTAAGCAACATACCTACAAGTATACAAAAAGCTGGATATTCGCCTTACTGACTTTCACAAAAAAATCATAAATGTCTATTTCCTCATCCTTATTGTTAACCCGTGGATAATAAGACTGGACAAATATTCGGACGGACATGAGCATACAACACAGCGTCATTTTCGGCAAAAATTGTTGTCAATAAAAATCACAGTGACAAATATATTGTGTACATATTTACTTACGCTGGATTGTTTTCGACTAAATGCGCAAACACTTTGTTTCAAAAGATCATAATATAAATAAAATCATAAACTGAAAATGATTTCACCGAAAATTATAGGATTTTCCCCCGCACTGCAGCCTAGCTCTAGAATAATAGAAAGAAATAATAGAAATTAAACTAAAAACCAATTGTGTGGAGAATTTTATTGCGGATGAGCCATTCAATAACACCACACACAGATCCGAAAAGAATTGGTCAAGTTATGCCGGTTCTTTGGCTTAATAAGCATGAAAACACTAAAAATGTCATTTTTAAACTTTGTCCAGAAAAATCTCCGTAACCTGGCTAGTTTTTATTGGATCTGCATTTAGCTTGATTGACTGGCTATGCAATAAAAAATATATATAGGTATGTATATACGTTTTATCTCATTTTGATTATTTCTAAGTTGGTCAGCTGCAAAGAGGAACAGCCTGTCATTTTCTAGAAAATCATGTTTACAATTTAGCCGAAAACGATCCTTCAGATGATCCTTAAGCATCGCACTAATACTCATCTACATATGTACCCTCATTCAAAAATTATAGCTCATGCAATTGTTGCCATTTCAGCTCGGGAACTACGGCTATGGATTTTTTTGAAGAGTCAGAATTCGGAATGTACTCAAGAATGTTTTTTAAAAATATTAAATGATTTATGAGTTTGAACAAGTAATTCTTTATTTGCACATTTTTATGGTAGAATCAAAATTTTCATTTGTCAAAAATTATTGTTTTTGAACCTGGCGCAGAAAAATAGAAACAAGTTAGTTAATTCAAATAGGTTACAATCTTTTGGAATACAGAACTTATTTAAACGAGACTAGTACTCGTATGTTCCAGTGAAAATTTGCGCCACATTCGTTTACAACGCTGTTGAGAGTCAGACTGCAAAGCAATGTCATCTTGGATTTTTTTGAACAATAAGATATTGACGACAAAAACGATTGAAAACGTTTTAGCTCTTACGATTATGTAATGCTTCTGTATGTTTCAGGCATAAGCTTAAGTCATGCTACTTCCAACCGAAGTTTTCAAAGCCTGGCAATTCTTTTTTCAAATATACAAATACAACCTGTTAAACAAGTGAAAAATTTCAAAATGTACAAACCAATGGTAGGATTTCAACCTGCGTACATCAAACACATGGAGGGTTGACCATAAAAATTTTCAACTTACGACTTCAGCTGAATTTTCCCTTTGGAACGCCAATTGCCAATAAAGTTTAAACAAATTAAATATATAATAATTTACTTCACAATGCGACAATTATTATTGTATACGAAAGACGCTGTCACCCCATTTCCCGAATTGTTCGAGACGTTCCCATTTTATTGGGCCGCGCTCATGAAGGTTGCAGTTGAATGAGTACTTTGGTCTGGTAGACTGGAAAAAGTGAGTTTGTAGTACTGGGTCTCCTTGAAAAACTGGAAATTTTCCAGGTAAGGATCTAAACCCGTGAAAGATAGATCTGCAACACACAAATCTGATTAGGACACATCGTTTACATACTTTATTTATCATTCAGATGTATGCATTTAGTACGCTCGTGAAATGAAAAAATTTATTTCATGCAAGCCTATAAAAACCATTGTTACGTCAAAAACAAAATTGGAAAAATTGAATAACAATAGCAATTAGTCAGATGGTACATATACATAAACATCCACAAGTACAAATTTTTGCATATGCGGGATGCCAACAAACGAGATGGCCCCCCAAAAAATGCATGCAATAATGCTGCCAAATAGACAAAGCATGTTTCCCATGCAGAATCTTATTGTGGTCCCAGGAAAAGCAATTCATCCCGATCTGACCAACATTGACCGAGTTATGATAGTTTTTTCAACAAAAAAAATAATTTTTGACGAAATTACGGTTTTGTTTGTCTTTAGGATCAAAGCTTTTAATGTTCTTCGAACCGAACAAAATGGGATAAGAGTGTTTTCTGAGCAGAATTTTATTTCGAACCTAGAAAAAATATTTCCATTAAGATCAAACACGAATTGACCAATTTATGGCGATGTTTCCGAGTCAATTTCAAAAATAGGAATTTTTGACGAAATTAATGTTTTTTTCTCTATCATAAAAAATTGCAAATAAAAAGGATTTTTTAACTAATTTATGTCTTAGTTATTATGGAAATCAAGTTTAGACTACTTTGCAACCGATAGCTTTTCCAAAAGTAATATTTAGATGTTACAATTAATTTTAATATCCGTCAGCGTGTTTGTGAGTCTTTTAGTGCCACCTTTAAAAATTGGTAATTTAATGATTTCATTGCAACAAAAGCCTTTCACAAGTATTTTTGCTTAATTCACCATTAAATTTTACGCTAGAAACAGGTTCTGCAAAATTTTGATCCGTGAAGGCAGAACCAAGTGTCGATTTAACTGAAACTATTCATTTTTGTACTTGGCGCGGAGAACTAGCCATAACTTGGCCAATTCGTGTTTAATCGTAATGGAAATATGTTTTCTAGATTCGCAATAAAATTCTGCTCATAAAACACGCTTACCCCATTTTGTTTGGTTCGAAGAACATTAAAAGCTTTGATCGTAAAGACAGAAACAAAACAATAATTTTGCCGAAAAGTTAAATTTTTTAGTTTAAAAAAAAAAAAACGGCCATAACTCGATCAATTTTGGTCGGATTGGGATGAATGTTTTTCCCTAGATCCACAATAAGATTCTGCATGGGAATCATGCTTTGTCTATTTGTTGCATAATATTGTTTAGGGGGGGTCATTTCGTTTCTTTGCACCCTGTACATATGCCTACCAGCGAATATTAAATTGTACCCTTTTGGACTGGCCAAAGCCAGTTGAAATCCCAACAAGGAGGATGAAAACTCGTTGGTTGGAGACAATAACCTCCGAAACTCACTCGACTCACCTTGGGGAACAAATGATCCAAATCCACCCAATTAAAATCCGTCACATCCTGTCCGACATCATTGGAGAAATGAATGAACACATGTGTCACTCTCGGGAAAGGCTGGACATATGGCATGGAGTTCAGACATAAGAGTCCTGGCACCGTCGTATATAGTGAAAGGAGACTAAGGTGACTGTGATTCAGTATTTTCCGAAATGCAACAGCCGTCGAAGAGCCAATATCTTTGAATGCTCCACTCATGTGCAGATACTCAATCCTAAGTTTTCCAATAGCCATGAGCTCCACGTCATTTGCGGAGACATTTGGAGCAGATAAAGTTATACCTGTCAAAAGCTGAAAAGTTTCCAGGGGGAATTTCGGCCAAATTCCAGCTACCAAGGAGTGAGGAGGGAAAATCCGTTTTTCAACTGAATATATACCATGTGGTGTAGGTTCGGGGACATTTGCATGATATCCCATAATGTGATAGCCACATGCGGATTTAGCTCATACAACATTGACCCTAGCTTTCCTTCCAACACGTAGGCTATTTTAAGTTCTGGTAGTGGTAATATCTCAATGGCAGGTTGGTAACTGAGGTGGTCTAGACCAGACCACCTTTCCATGAGTTGGCAATAATGTCCTTGATTATTTTTAATTGTTGGCATGGATTAGGATTGACAATTTTCAACCAGCACTCGTGAAAATTGTGAATGAAATCTCCACTAATTTCACAAAATTTTCGATTCACGAGGGAACAATTTTGAAGGATGTCTTTCGGTGAAAGGAGCTTCCAAATTTTCAATGAAATCTATACGTATACGTGGGACAGTAATTTGTTTTTTGGTGATTGTTAAAATTATGCATGTATTATGGGAAAAACGTTATAATTATTTGTGTCCACGTAAATTCTGGAAGCTTACCACAGAGTTGTCGCAGAGTTGAAACACTTTCAAAAATGTCATTCCTTTCTCATCCCTTTCTAAATTTATCCCAGGAATAGTCTCATGTCTCATTCAAGAAACTTTCTCCCGACTGACTGTACACATTAGTAATTATCAAAATCAACAACGAGTTTGTTCTATACATGCGTACATAATGTATATAGTTTACAACTGGAACTGGAAACCTTCAACTTTGGATTTTCCAGAAGTGTTATAACTTGGTGAAATCATATATTTTCCCTACAAGTGTAGATGTGTAGAGATCTGACGACATTTTGACATTTGCTTCAAGATGTTTCCAGTGGCTATTTGCACAGGTTCTTTTGAATTTATGCATTTTATTTTACTGTAATTTTTTATTTACAATTTCCATCTTCAAGTTGATTTATTGGATTAACCATTCACAAATAAGTCGTTCCATTTGGTATTTCAATGAAAAGTACAATTTTCTATATCTTCTTGGCTGAGCTTATATTTGTAAGTATAACGAACATAGACTTTGTTTACTCGTTTAATATATACTTTTAACTCACGTATGAGTAAACATTTTCATGGCGAGGCGACAAAACATTTTTGCAAACCATGAAGGGTCACCAGGAAATAAATAAGTAATATTTGTATTTTTTATAGCATAAATAACGTACATAAATGGGAATTACGAAATTGAATTGATGAAGAAAGTACAAGAACAAATTCATACTTTGTTTAGAGTAAGGCGCTCTGCAATGGTGTAAGTTGGAATCTGAAAATTTTGATCTGTATTTGATTTTAACTGTTTTCAATTAGGAAATGTAGAGCTAACCAACTAAATTGAATGCAAACATGAAATTAATAATTATATTTTTTATGTACTAGAAACTAAAATTATAATTTAACTTGCAGTTTCTGCCAATCATTGTCAAATTATTGGTTACAACAGACGTCTACGTGTCTGTTTGTTAAATGATTTGAACACGATGCAGGTGTCTCGTGCCTTCTTAATCGAGACTAGTCTTAACGTGTAAGTACTTACCAGGGTACCTCGTGTCTAAAGCAGTTCGAGTGCATTTTGGGATGTTGACCTCTTGACCGCTTTCAAAATCTCGCCCGATGCGCCCCCAAATTTGTTAAACGAGATTTAATATGGGAAAATGCAACGATCCAAAGGGTTCCCTTATGTGACAATTTCTGATTTTTTTTTCCGCCATTTTTTCCCGGGCATATAGTTGACATTACATGAGGTTTCTCTTGGCCACAATAAATGTTCCTCTGTAAAACACCTTCCAACTTCTTACATCCGTTTTTGGGTAATGAGTGCCAGAATCAAGCCCAGAATAAATTACATAAAACATGTATTTGATTTTATTTATTCTTCACTTTAATAAACACATTGAACTCTAGTTTTTTTTGCATTCTCTTAATAATAGCAATGTGAAAATGTAAAACAGTTGGTTTTGTATAATGTTTTACGAGTTTTAATGATGTTTTTACAACTTGTCTACGGCTAAAAATTATAATGTCCGCAGCATTTCGTCTCACAATCACAATCATAATGTTTAATACTAGTTTGTGGGCACTTGAGTTTATCATTCTTTTTAAATTTTTTATCATTTTAATATTGTATTGCATTCGTTTCACACTGTGCTGTGTCAAGACTGAGCGCGAGCTATTACACCCATTGTAATGTATTACTGAATAAAATATATTGTACAGATATAAAGGCAATATTGGGCAATCTTTTCGAGATTTTTTTTTTTTTAAATACGCTAAGGCAATGTTTCAAAAATTTGTTGCTCTATATTGTATATATATAACAAACCGACGTGAACAATCGCGGAAGTACGGTTACATGTAACGTGTATACAATTATAATGATTAGTTAGTTATAATTTGACAGTACAAAAACACAGCATAACCGACAATGTCTTCTCACGTAACCCCTATATTTCATAATAAAAAAACTAGCGCAATTTACCTAATATGAATGTAGCTTATAGATTTCTTGTGGGAGCTGTCCAAGGAGTTGTAGCCGATTTAATTCAAAAAGTTACAACAAATACGGCAACCAAGGTTTAGTTTGCTTTTTAAAAAATAATTATCCTGTCCTTCCTGCTATACACTATAGTGATTTTTGCTTGCTATCTAATCTGCCTGTAAAAGACCAGGTCATCTACACAATACGCTTATTACTTTGAAGGACCACAAGCTATTTTTATCATTTTAAAGCCATTTCATAAACATCGACATTACTGTGCAGCTGTAATTGTTAAAATTGCCCATGCTGCATTTCAATGTAATAGCAAGTAGTTCATTCTGCTCTTTTTAACTGTACCAATTGCTAAATGTTTTGCATTTCAAAATTCAAACTGAAAAGTGAATCCTTTTTTCTATGTATAACCTCTTGGTTGAGCTTATATTTGTGTGTAATATCGAACATCGATTTTTTTTATTGATTTACCATTCTTTAACTTACGCATATTCGTTTTCTATAGTCGTTTATTGCGATTTTTTTAGTTTTTCGTTTTAAAAATTTCGCCTTAGCCGTAATGTCCAAAAAACCTTGCTTTTTATTATTCATTTATAATAACCGTATTTGTAGCAGTTGTCTTCAGCATAATATGTTTAATACTTGCAAATGTGAGTAGAAGCCAAGTGGTCTATTTTCATATCGTCTCCTACATTCACGTTTTTTTGTTTTACTAAAACCACAATTTTTTTTAGTTCACTAATTGTTTAATTTTACATTACACAGTGAATAATTAAAAACAAAACAACTGACAGCAATAATCATATGAAGTCTTTTCATAAACATCCGCATTGTGATTCTTATTACATTTTACACTCAAACATCAGCATAAAATAGAAGGTGCATTTGCAAAATCCTTTTTTTAATAATTGTTTATTATTGCAAAAAAGCATTGTTACTCGTTGTTTCCATTTTACTATTTTCTTTAAAAAAAAAATCATACGACATAAGCTGTCAAAAATTTTCACGTTATAATAAAACATACATATTGTGTATATATCATGAAACCCTCCCGCATACAAAAGACTTGCACACGAGCACAGCGTTATTATTATTTGTTTTTTTTTACTTTAAAAGTCATAAAGTACAATCTGAATACCCACAGTCAACATTTTTTCGGACTGCTAAATAGACATAAAATTAATAATTATGTTCTTTATATAAAACAATTACAACAGACGTACGTGTCCGTGTTAAAATTATTAACGAAAAAACAAAGGATATAAAAAAAACAGAAATAAATAATATGGTATTAATAGTGATCATCGTGGTATTTGTAATGTATTCAGAAAAAAAACCTTTTCACTATCAAATATCTTTACACAATGATTTCGTTGACATTTTAAATTGTATGACTCCTTTGATTGTGTTGTGGAAAAAAAATTACAACAGTATATTTTTTTCAAATAATAATAATACCAAGATAAAAACCAGCGTACACATACATCTAATATTAGTTAATACATAGTTTATTAACAATCATAATATTAATAATCTTACATGTACATTATAGAATAATAACTCCGTACAACTACCATTATATAGTAGTAATAATCAATTATGTACAGTAACAGTTGCTAAGTAACCAATGTCTCTCATTCATCCACGTTTCACACCGCAAATTTGCCTTTTTTTTTGGTGACAGCGATGATGAAATGACGATAATAGGGACTTAACTTTTTTTTGAAGAGTTCTCTCTAATTTTTAATGTCTTCTAGCAGCTTCTTCCAAAGCTCTAACTTTCATTTCACGATCCCTCTGCTGCTGCCTGCAATACATTTCAGACATTTCCAACAACGTGTTCGGGTTCAGACACAGTAAAAATACTTAAATTAATTAATTTTTTGTATAATAAAAAAAAAAGGATTGAAGCAAGGCAGTAAATGGAAGAAAATTTGCCACGTCCTTTTATAGTACAAACATTATGCTACATGCAAAAAAAAAAATATTTGCGTAAAATGCGAATGAGTGTAAGTCTACAAACAACAAATCGCGTGAAATCCATCCATTGGGCAGTCAATAGAGCTGTGGGCGTTAGACACATTCAACCAAACAATCTCACAGTATTTACCAAGTTCAATGTGTTTGAGAAAGCTTTTTTGTATACGATTCGGCAGTCACAGTCACCAGTTTAAAAAAAAACTACAACAAATAGCAATGTCTGTATAAAGACTCTGTGGACTAGGTAAACGGTACGCATTCAATACATTCAGCAAAAGGGGGGAAAAATCATATCCAAAATTTTGCCAATATTGGTATATTCTTATTATTGTATACACAAATGATTTGTTAGGGGAAACAAAAGCTCGTACAACCATGAAGCAAAGGAGTATATGTATAACAGGTACAAGAATGGTGTGCTAGTACAATTCAAAATATGTACATGAATACTCAAAAAAAAAAACACGAAATAATTATGGTTACTAGAAAACAACAACAAGCCAACTAATTTAAATCACTACCAGTGAATAAAAAGGGATTTAAAAAAAAAACTAAATTATAACTTCTATAAGCCAAAAAAAAACTGGAGGTAAAAAAAAACAACCAAGGAACTACGTAAAGGTAAGTTTTCTGCTCTGGAATTGTGTCATATTATCTAGTCATGTACCGTAGATATTCCTCCTGTGCCAAAAACGATGGATGTGGACCTAAGCCCGGTGGACCGCCAGGATGTTGCGGAAATGAGCGTTCACGATCGAGTAGCAGTTGTCTTTGCAGTTGTTCGTGGGCATTGAGCTATTGGAAAGACAAAAAATAAAACAAACGTTACCAATTAGTAAAACACTTTTATGACATTGGCCTTAATAAGCGCCATAAAATACAGGTTGACGGCGCGGAAACACAACATGTGTAGGTACACACTTTCACAAAAAAATTGAAAGTACACAACCGACAGTATTGATAAAATACCAATTAGCAGATTTATGTTGCAAAAATCTTTGGCAAATGTTGTTGCAGTAAATGTCAATCTTGTTGTAACATTCAAGGATGTTACAACAAGTTTTTTGTGGTTTAAATTTGGAATCATTATTACCGTCGGCTGCGCAATTATTGCTGCCTGTATGTTGCGCTTTAGCACGTAAACATATGTCAGAATCTACTGCCATAATAATTCATGATTTTGCTCAAGAAGAGCTGGAAGAGGAGGAAATATCCTTACATGATGAGCAAGCTCTGGAGGATAAGGCCGCCCAAGAATATCAGGATGAAGGCCAAGAGCATCACGTGGAGGGATTAGACCGGGAGCTCTTGGGTAAGCACCAGATGCCGGATGAAGCAGTGGGTCCATGCCGGGGTAGCCAGGAATTTGACCTGCTGTTATCAAAACAAAACAGGGTCGTGTTGAACAAATTGGCTAAAACATTGGAGATCCAGATATAATTCGTCATAACTCCAAATTACTTACCAGCCAGCTGAAGACGCATATCCATTGCTAGTCTTTCAGCGTGCAGACGCTCTGTAAGCGCGTCATTGGGCATTTGCAACCCCACGGACGTGGGAATACCTGGAAGAGGAAAAATAATGCCAGTAAAATACATTGTTGAGATTGTTGGATTGTTGAAATTCCAATGACCAAATCCAAAGGAAATGAACTTGGCTTTCATAACATTGATATGGACCTACCTAATCTCTCAAGGCGTTCTCTTTCCAATGGACTTAAAGTACTCGGGGGACCTGAGGATGGATACAAGCCAAAGGAGGACTGATGCAATCCACCAATTGTGGGTCCCGAAGGTCCGATCGGACCAAATCGACGGTGGACATCCAGCCAGTGAGGGTCCAGGGGATTGGGCATCCTAGGAGGACCTCCAGGAGGTCCCCCCTGGGGATTTCCAGAAGGATGGGGACCCTGGGGGACACCTCGTAAGAATTCTTCCTTCAACCGATCCGACAACTCCCTCTCCCTAATCTCCCGAATCTCCCGCTCTCTCTTCTCAAAGGCTTCGATCTCCAATCTTTCCCTGGCTCCAGGTCCATATAGTCCCATTTGGTAGGATGGTCCGAGCATTTGTTCCAAAGGATGTGGTGGCATCATGCCACTTGGTCCAGGCCGAAGTCCCCCGCCCGGAGAGAAACCGGTGTGGGGTCGGGCGTACTCGCTGAGTTGCCTCAGGGCAGGAGTGTCCGCAAAGCCGGGTCTGGGAGTGAATCTGTCGTAGGATGAAGGGTTCACCATGGATGGATCCAGCATCCCTGGAGGACCCAAACCGGAGGCGGATGAGGAGGAGGGTGCTCCCGGCTTCGGCGTCTCCCGCTTCGAAGTCGTCTCCGGGGTGGCCACTTGCTTCCGAGCCTGAGCCGCCCGCTCCCTCTCCTCCCGCTCCTTCTCCGCCTGCTTCCTTAGCCTCTCCTCCCTCTTCCGGGCTAATTTCGAATCAGGAACTGGCTTGAAGGTTAGATCTGTCCTGGCACAAGAATTGAAGTCACCCCGATTCCAGTGCCTCAAGAAAATCGCACTTTGACTCCTATGACATTCCGAGTCCTCAATCTTGGGCTCGGGGCTTGGTCCTCGGGGCACTGAATGAGGACTGGGTGTGTCATCCACGTCATCCAGGTCCTGATGGGAGCCGAGCATGTCGTGGTTGTCCATCCCGTGGTCCATCATGTGAGAAGGAGCTTGTTGGGAGCCATGGATCCTATGATGATTCCCGTGGTGATTCCCACCACTGCTTAAGTTCCCACTGGGTTCCCTGGAGTTTGAATGTTTGCTGGAGGCATTGGAGCCGGAAGAGGAATTGCTGGATTTTGAACTGTGGTGGTGAGACGAATGCCCGTGGGAGTTGGAGGAAGACTCCGAGGACAACTTGGATGGTTGCTGGGGGGAAGGCTGACCATGTTGACCGGAATTGATGGCGTTTTGTGCCGGAGAAGTGGATCTTCCCCCAGCACTCATCCCACTAGGTCTAGTAGGGGTTTGCTGAGGCGGTGGGGGCGGGGCGTAGTGGGGGAAGGGGTAGGGGAAGTAAGGCCCGTAAGGGTAATGGTACAAGGGATGGGGGTGAGCATGGGGGTGGCCGTGACCATGGGGATGAAAGGCTCCGGGTGGGAAGGGTCCCCCGGAAGTTGGGGGCAAGTGAATGTTCGGATGCGGAATCGGACCCTGCGGTCCGGCTGGAGTCGTCATCGTGGCCGAGCCCATGGAAGGTGGCCCGGCGGACGCACTGCTTGACGGCGGCTTCCCATCCAAACTCGGGGAGGATTTCGAGGAACGATGATCCTTCTCGATCTTCACCTGATGATGTTGTTGCTCACTTCGCTCCCGCTCCCGGGCAGCCTCCCTTTCCTTCTCCTTCTCCCTCTCCCGCTCCCTCTCTCGATCCTCTCGCTCCCTCATCCTCTCCCGGTCCTCCCGCTCCCTCATTCTTTCTCGGTCTCGATCTCGGTCTCGTAGGAGTTGTTGCTGCTGCTGCTGTTGTTGCTGTTGTTGTTGCTGCTGCTGCTGCTGCTGCTGTTGTTGTTGTTGCTGCTGCTGCTGCTGCTGCTCCCGCTCCCGCTCCCGCTCCCGTTCCTTCTCGAGATTCTCGTGAGACTCCCTTCGTCCCTTGTCTTGGAGGTGGGAGGTGTAGGGTGACATGGAGTTGGGGGCGGAGATGGAGGAGGAGGAGCCTGAAGACAGAGATTGTTGGTTCCCTCCTGAGGGCAAGGTGATTGGTGGGGTGTCAAATGCAGGGTAGCCCGGGACTTTGACCTCTCGAAGGGACTGCAAGGGATTTGGAATCATCTCGGGCATCTTGGTATCTCCGGGCATGCCCCCGGCCAGGGGCGGCATCATCGGATCCGGCATACCCATCATCGCATGGGGATAGAATCTCCCCATGGGACTAGAATACATGGAGGCTTCCGCCATGGCGGCTGCGGCTGAGGGATCATCCCTACTGTTGTTGGAGCCCAGCTGCTGGAGACTGGAGTTCAAGGGCGGGGGTTGTTGCTGATGATTCTCACCCATCCCCCCGGGTCCACTCAACCCTGCCAGTCCTAGTAAATGCGGACTATGAGGTGAGGGATGATTGCCGGACATGGCGGAGGAGCTGATGACGGCGTCGGCGGAGGACGACGGCGGGACTGAGGAGAGGGAGGGATGTGCATTATGCAATAAATTATGGTGATGGAGGTGAGGGTGGTGGGGGGAGCTCCGGGGTTGAGGCACATTGTAGCCATGGTGATGGCGATGGAGGTGCATTTGGACTGCGTCCGCCAAATGTTGTGGGACTGCCGTCTGTCGCTCGAAGCTCAGACCAGGAGGAATCATGACGGAAGCGGAGGAACTGCTAGGAATAAAGTTACCGCTACTCGCTACAACTAAACTGTTACTCCCCGCCGAGCTGTTGTTCCCGACCCCGCTCAAGTTCATGCTCCCGTCCATGCTGGAACTCCCTTGGGACATGATCATGTGGTTGGGAGCGGAGACGGAGGGAGGAGCGGATGAGGAGGAGGAGCCCAAAGCCGGCTTGAGATCTTCGACGGGGGACATTAGACTCTTCTCATCCTTAATCTTAATGAGTGGCGTCTCCTCCTCACTGTTGCTCCTCTGGGGTTGACCCCTCGGGGGCATCTGAAGGCTCAACTCATGGAGCATGGGTCGGTGAGGGATGTTGAGGGACATTGGCAAATTATTAGTACTACTATTATTACTCGATGGCAGTGACTGGTTACTGGCGGAGCTACTATTACTGTTCTCCTCCTTGTTGCCATTGTACTCCTGCTTGATGAAGTTGAGGCCACTGGAACTCTTATGCTTGACACTACTACTACTATTCTCGTCATCATTCACCATGAGGAGATTCTCCACCTTGACCACGAGCGGGGAGGAGCTGGCTCGCACGTGATTCCCCGTTGCACCCATGATTAAGCCACTATTACTAGCACTATTATTAGCGGGGTTCGAACTGGAACTGGTATTGCTATTATTAGTCACGGCTGGGGACGAGGAGCAATTGTTGGACGAGGACATGTCCACAGCACTCTCCATGCCGTGCCCCAGCCCTAGGGGTGGCTTCGTGTCATATGGTGAGGGTGGTGGGGGGACCATGGTGTCCAATTTAGCATCTGGCACATTGTTATTATTCAAGGTAGTATTATTACCACTATTATTATTGTTCGGGATCCCACCCTCCGTCTTGATCGACGTCACTTTCCCTTCCTCTCCCCGCTCACTCCCGGCACTCACATTACTACTAGAATCCTGGCTGTTCACAACACTCAGTCCATTCAACGAACTTGATCCTTGTTGCATTTGATCAATATTTGAAGATTTATTCACGGCACTCACACCTGGTCCACTAACTACACTTGCGCTTTGAGCAGTATTATTATTACTATTATTACTAGTAGAATTGTCTTTCTCGTGGTGCAAGAGTGATGAGTTCCTCTCAAAGTTCCTCTCCGGCTCAACACTGTTGCTATTGTAGGGGTTATTGGTGGAACCAATATTATTACTTGGATTATTCATCGTCGTCGTGGAAGTCGTTGTGGAGGAGGCCACTGTGGGAGGGGCGGGATTGTTATTATTACTACTATGCGATAATAAGTTGAGTGGTGGAGTCTCACAACTTGACACAGGTGTGGAAACATCCATGGGTGTGGGGTCAGAGGTCGTCGTGGAAGATCCGCCTGGCCCTATCAAGTCGCCGGGGCGCTTGGGCTCAGGGACGACCACGAGCCGATTGGAGGCGGGGGTGCTTCCTCCCAAGGGACTCTCTGTGGAGATGGGTGGGTGGGCTGCTGAGGAGGTCGTACTGGATTGTGTAACTGGAGGAGGACCCAGCAAGGTCGTTGACCCCGTCGTGGGGACACTGTTACTACTTGGCGGAGCCGGTGCCTGTCCCGAGGGAACGGCACTCGGATCCAGGGACTCGGACTCGGGTGACGGGGAGGAGGTTCTGGAGCTGGAATTCTCATTGTCAACAATCTCCTCGTTGTCCAAGTCATTCCCTTCATGCTCATTGTCGTCATCCAGGGAGCTCTGAACGGAGCTCCCGGATGGACTCTCCGGACGATCTTCCTGCTTGAGCTTCTTGCGACTCGTCGACTTGTCCCCGCTCTCGGGATCCTTCCCACGCTTCCGAGCTCTGGGGGCAGGACTTGCAGCATTTGACTGTGACAGAAATTAAGGAAAACATTATATTAATATCATAAATATCATTTTCCATTTTCAGAGATGGCCAAATTACATCGTATTTAAAATAAATAGGTAAAAATACATATTTAAAATACATGTAATTGAAATACGTATTTAAAATACATTTTCGTATTTTGTAATTGTATTTTCAAATACAGATATTTTATACATGTATTTTGTAATTTGTATTTAAATACACGAGCTTTTTTGGGAAGTATTTTGCTGTATTTTGTAATTTAAAACTGCATCAAGACAAAATAGAATTTGTAATTTGTTGATGCTGCTCTAAAATACAAATGAAGGCACGTGATACGCATTTTAAATACATTTATTTGAATTTTGTATTTAAAATACGCATTTTAAATGCAGTTCTTTGTATTTTGGAATTAAAATACGCATTTAATTGTAATTCGTACTTAAATACATATTGGGGAGCATCCGAATGTAATGGATAATTTGCAATTAAAGCCTTCGAATGTATTTGTATTTTGTAATTAGTATTTGGAACTAAAGTATTTTTTTGACCATCTCTGTCCATTTTCCTTTATCCGAATATTTGTTTTTTATCACAAAATGTCTCCCAATTCATCGGCAAATTCCTGACAACTCCCCACGTGACCAATAAATGATGGGAGAAACCATTTATTTCTCCATTGTTTTGTCTCCGACACACCCATGAATTTCGTACATGTGTCAACAGCTGCTCAGATATTGCCAAACAAACAATAATTAAACTGAATACAAGTAAAGCTTAGAGCAAATCGCCCTCCCCCACAGAAAAAAAACAGCCTTTATGGATTTTTGTGCCACTTTGAATGCAACAATTATTTTTACAAGTGTCATTCAGTCATTCGTCACAACCCACGTGATTAAGCAAACTATTGCTTGTTTTCCCTCCTTTTGAGAATAGAAAAGAAGCCAATTTTGATTGTACGCTCAAAGGAAATGTGAGTTTGGGCGGAGGAACGGCTCACGTTGTCACCCAAAGCCGAAGGCACCCACGACGCGTTTTAGTGCTATACTCACGGCAACTTCCGAGGACGAAGAAGAACGTACCGACTCCCATTGAACGAGCATTGTAGCGGATTTGTCCCACACGAATTATTTTTTTTTCTCCTCCACTTTTTAGTGATGATTAGAACAGAAGGAAATGATGATAACCACAGGATAATCACAGGTTAAATTGGAGAGATGGCAATCACAACAGATTGGCTTGGAGGGGGGAAGAGACAAAATATTTCCTCTTATTACTCCAAACATTTTTTGGGGAGGAGAAAAAAAAATAGGAAAAAAAAATGGGAAGGAAAAAACGAGAAAGAAAAATGATTATTTGTGCAGCACTTAAAACGAAACTGAAAACTGGCAATCTACTGCCCTTCTCCTGTGTTATGTACTTATGTACCATAAAAATCAACGTAAAAGTTATAGCGTTGTACACTCACTGATGCCACCACTTTTTTTTTCCTCTTCTTCCTTTTTTTTCACATCTTATTTTCTTTTCAACTGGCGCAACTACTACTAGGCGGATTACTAAGAAAGAAAGAAGAAAAAAAAAAGAAAGAAGAAGAAACTATATTTTCTTCGCTCAAGATGTTAGCAACATTTACACAACTGCTTGAACGGCAGTAGTCCATATCATGGATAAGTAACATGCAAATTCGCAACGTCTAAACGACTCACTTAAGACAATTTCAAATCCCTTGCCAAAAAATTTCTCACTCAGTTGGTCTTTACTGCTGAAGAGGAAACATTTCTCGATTCTTGTTTTTCTATATTTCTTTTTTTTTTTTTGTGTACATACGATCCATCTTTATCTTGAACCACGTCGTATACTTTTTTTTTTAAAGTTTTTTTTTTTTTTTTGTATTTACATGTTTCCTGCCTGGCATCCATACTCCTTCAGTAATTTACCATGATTGTTTTCCCAGAATGTTACACATTTCTCACAAAACATTCGCTCAAAATGTAAGATTGCGGGCATCACACAGTGATTATACATAGCATCAAAAAATGCGAGACGGAATCACCTCCCCCCAAAGGAGTATCACATCCCCTAATCCTTCCAACTACCCAATTAATCCAATCCTCCCGCCGCACATCCCAACAAATAAACCAATAATACCATTTACCCCCGTCTCTCCATTAGTACATTTTATGTAAAAAGAGCTACTACCAGGAGCCGAACCATCCCGTCCCCATTTCAACCACATGTCAATCCATAAACGCAACACATATTTGTCTCTTCCGACCATACCAAAAGCAATTGCATTTAAATCCAATGTAATCTACATGGTGGGTATGCCCCGTTAAAAAAAACTTAACTACGTACATCTCTCAGTCAGCCCCTGTCATTTAACATCGTTTACGCACGCACCAAGTACTTTGACCACATACATTTACATGTACATTTACACGTACATTTACATGTACATTTACTCAGGCCTACATGATGTCTCTTTTTGTAAACGTAGCTGACATGTGGCAAGATCCATTCATGTGATAACAGAAGAGCAGCAAGAGACAATATTCAGTGATTTCCCCCTTTTCCTTGGCGACTAATTGAAAACGCTGATGACGAATTAGGAAGAACCCACACGGGAGAGTTACGTCAATTTCCCCATATAAAAATGGGAATTCATCCAATAAAATGAAATCATAACAGTCATTGGGCAAGAGATGTACCCGTGGGGAATGATCCGTCTAAAAAAAGATGCAATTAGAAACAACTGAAAAATGGACAGTGAATCCAATGATAATTTACTTTAAAAAAAAAAACAAAGAACAGACTCCGCCTTGAAATGATGAATGTGGAAAAAGAGATGAGAAATGGGAGCAAAAATTTTATGGCAATAAGTACTAATCAGTGTTAAATTCGATCCTGCTTGGAGATAACTATTCTTCTTGAAAATATGCTTGAAGGGAGAATGAAAGTATAAAGTTTCAGATGGTGCACCGACATTCAAGTAGTAAAAAAAACTGAGAAAAAAAAAAAAACGACACACAAGCCGTAAGAAAAGACGGAGGAGAAAACATTAGATCCGTTCATCTTTCCCTACCCGATGACGGTGGCATTCACACACAGAAGTGAAGACGCAAAACGAAGACAGCTCCTCCAATATATTACTCCGCGGAGGAAAACCCACAAATCCATCGGATAAATTGTTTAAAAAAACTGCAATGTCATTTGAAGCTTGCATGTGTAAAAATGGGCTTCATATAATGTACATATACTACATATGTACATTTATTTATATATATTTTAAATACTCCCAATGTTCCTTTCCATCTCTTCCTTTTTTTTCCTCTATACGCAATGAACCTAAGTAGTAGTGAAAAAGTTCGAAAAAAAAAGGAAGGAGAATCATGTCATTCGACGCCATGCCATCCTCAACGCTCATCAGTAGCCGCATACTGGCTGTAGTGGAGCAAAAAAAAAAAAATTCTTTCTCTATAGCATTTGTACATAGATCCAAAGAGAGAATGATAGGGAAAAATACATACATAGGTATGTAAATAGTACGTATATGTTTGCTAGCCCTTTTCGTTTAATAAAACACCTCGATCCCATTTCTAAATTTGTCGTGAAGTGTACGTAAGTGCATTCATTTTTCACCCCTAAAACGACCAACAGAAATGAGCTCTCTTTTTTCCCTCTCAATTTTTCTTGTCTTTTTTCCCCCCCTCTTGCAGAATGTTATACTACTTGTACATTTAGATATTTAGTAAAACACATAGTAGAGACAAGTTAGAATTTTTCACCATTCCTATCCTTGCCGGAGTCTCAAAAAAAAAATCTAAACAAAATGCTTGTTTCTACCTTTCAGCGTTTATTATACGAATCCAGTACAAGGTTTCTCACGCAAGTATATACATTTTATGATGAAAGATAGGGCACGACTTCCTTTGCGTCCTTTTTTTTCTTCTTTTTAACTTTTGCCATGCACAGATTTTTTTTTTCTCTTCTTTACCCCGTTTATCTTTATTATTATACCATGTGTGTATGTGTGCTTCTCAAAAGCCCGCAGAGGAACTTTATTATTGTGCAGAGAATGTGTATTACTTAAAAATCTCCTGCCACACGTATTTCTCTTGTCACGCCGTGGGAGAAAAAAAAATGACTTCAAGCTACAGTAAATATACTACAGTAAATCCAATGACAGGAGCAATAATGCCAATACTGCATTTCCTTCCTCCTCTCTATTTAAAGGGATGAATATCTCCAAAGGTTGATACGTTTCTGGGCTTTCCAGCACTTTTCTTTCGCCTCTCAGGAGATATTCATGCACCCGGGGAATGGCTAAAATGCGGGCTCTATCTCCTCACACACACTCATATATTGCCACGCAAATGAATCTGTTGTCTCTAGTTTCAACACTGTCAAGTCAAAGGGATTTGGAGCGTTTTTCTTAAGCTATTCCCCGCAATTAGTAAGTTTTAACCAAGTGGAAGTTGCACAATTTATAACTCTGTACATTAAGGATCCCGACCCACGAGCTGTACCTTTGGCATCCAAACTATTCTGCATTCTCTCCCTCCTTTAAAAGTCTGCTAAAATATTTAACCTTTACGACCAATCTTGCTATTTTTTTTGTCTTAAATAAAATTGCATTTACCCACATACGTACACCATGAATATCCTGAAGTGGCTACACGCCACGTACCGATAATTCTTTATTCCTGTCCGTCCTAAATTCTCACACTTAATAAATAACGCGAAGATGGACCTCCTCCAGAACCGTTTAAAAAATCATTTACTCTCATTATCCAAGGGAGGCATGGGAAACAAGGGGAGTTTATCCCAAACGGAATTACCATTGTGGAGCCGCTAAGGGAACAAATCCAATTTGTGTGCTAACGAATGTGCCAATTGCCTCAAGCCCCATGTTAATAAATGTTGATAATACACATCCAAAAGTAATTTACACAATTTCTGCGTACCACAAAAAAAAAAAAAAAAACGCACCAGGCATGGTATTGAACAGTATAACAATGCACCTGGAAGCAATTCGTAGGATTCTTAATAGGAAAAGACAGTGAGGGGAGGGAATTCAATCTAAACAAACAGTATTATCTCGTGGATTCCAATAACCCCTGTTGCTTGTACACACTTTGAAAATAACCAGTTTCCAATTAAACAAGAACCAATTTATTCCTTCCTGCGAATTCAAGAAACAGAGAAAGAAACATAAATAATTCTTCCTATACAATTACCATCATCCCTACCATTCTCTCATCATTTATATCTCACGTTGAGCAAGGTCGACAGAAGAATGAAATGTAAAAAAAAAAAAAAACTACTACCGGGAGACGCCTGATTAAAGAAAACCTGTCAAGACACTGCACATATATTTTCTTATTCTGTAGCCAAATAGTAAAAAACAAACAGGATTACACCCGAAGCCACAATTAAAAGGGAGACCTGTGTCGACATCTAGTACTTTGATATCGGACAGAAGCTGTCGGTTTTCGGTTTTTTCTTGATCGAAAAAAGTACAGGGAGACACGCAAGCGCCCGTACCTATTCTGCTGTCACTCCTTCATGATAATGGATATTGTACGATCAATTATACCAGAGTAAATACATAGGCAAATGTTGAATTAAGGTTAATCAAAGAAAACTCAAACATGATCTAAACGTATTTGAACTCTTGTTTACTCTCGTCAAAGCTAAATAAGTGGGAGCATAGACAATGTCTTGACAAGCATTCCCTCTATCCCAAGAATTCCCCAGACATTCCTCCTCACCCACTCTATTATCAGTAATTAAATAATTGCATTCCTCATATTTACTTTCCAACCCTAATTATTCCCCTTGGCACGGCCTACAAGGTCCCATGACGGGGGAAAGCACGCCGTAACATGGCAAGTCCATGTAATAAAAGAAGAGGAATAATGATTGCCGTGTGTTTCTTAAAACCGAAAAGAAATGATTGCGGCTCGGCGCAGGCTAAAACAATATTTTTTTTCTTGCTTTTCTCCCCCCCCCAACACAAACCACACCTATATTTGTTGGGGAGAAAGTAAGAGCTGCAGTGAAATTATGGATGAATGGGAACGGATACATCTGCAATGAATTCATCCAAGTAACACATACTCAACAACAACCACAAAAAAGGTACAAGCTTACGGAAGGTACAAACGCTTCTGCTCACTTGACTGTTGTTAATGTTCGTAACTACAAGGACTGATACAATCAGTCAGCAAGGCGTGAAAATATTTGTTGAAACTCAAGAAACAACCTTCACTTCAACACTACTTGGAGCTAACCAGATGCCAAAACGGTTTTTATCTCTATTGAGGGTGACACCAGGGGAATTTTCTTGCGAATCCCGGCCACCATCCGGCAAATTATTCAAACTCACATCAAGATTAAGATTTTTCCCCGTCAAAATGGGACACCAACAAGTCTCACCAAAAAAGCATTTTTTTTGTCATTTTTTTGTCACCTTCTGTGAGACTAGATTTTTGGAGGATTATTGATTTCCAAACAAGTCAGTTACATACAGTCTAAAACTGGGATTTGATCGAGTATAAGTGTTACCAATTTCCCGAGGTACAAGCTATTAAAAATGAAAGGGAAACCACCTGCCCGGGAGTGTTTAGCAGGAAATAATCGGGGTAGTTATCGTGGTTGTCGTAATTATAGCATTTGCAAGCTGTCAGCTGTCACAGTCCAAACTGGAAAGGACTCACCAGAATGAAGGTAGTGACGAGGGATTTATATTCGTCATATTTTTATATTCATGCAAAATATCGGAGTACAAGGTGTGAATTTGTCAGTTTTCTGCCGATTAACCCCCGACGACGTATGTACATTGATGTTAGAAATGCTCTCTGTACCTTATTCTTGCTCTTATCACTGGAAGACGACGTGCTACTGGCAGCCCCAGGAGATTTCCTCCCTGAGATTTTCATCTCCGGTTCAGGAGTGCTTGTTCCACTTCCTCTCTTTGGTCGGCTTCTGGCGTTACTCTAGATAGTTGGGAGAAGACAAAAAAATACCCTTGTTATACAAATGATAATAGAATAACATTAGAGAGAGTCGTGTTAGGCGGAAGGATTTACAAATTAGACATTTAATTTAAATTACGACGCCCCTCCAACCACGTTTTGAATCCAATAAATGATTTCCACATTGCCAGAGACTGGTCAATGCTTCCAATACTGAAGTTCCAGTGAACTGCTTAATCTCATTTGAGTATGGAGTGAGCTTTTGGATGATATATATATATGTATACATATGTATTGGATCGTATAAAATGTTACCAATTCTTTGGTTCGTGTTCGGGTACGAATTCGGCCCTCATCATCATGTACAACAGGTCGGAAGAGATAAGGAGGATCTTTGGGTCCATCCAAGGTAGGAAGATCACCGTACTTTTTAAAATGCAATCGGCATTCGGTACATAGAAGGGCTTTCTCCTTCCCTGCATGGTGCCAATCCTTTGAGCCTGTACAAAAGCAAACAAATACGTTGTCGTCACCGTCAACAAAAAAACATGTTCTCTCCGCACATTTTGATCCACACACACATAGAAAAAAAAGGCTTGTCCACCAGCATTAATGCCAGTCTATATACTGATATAACTCCTGATATACTCATATCTCCTTTAACATCCTTTCCCCGTCATTTCTTACTTGTAGAGAAGCAGTGCCTGCAGTGGTAACCACTGAGATCACGCGAATCTGAATCTTCTTCCGAATTGTCGTCTTCACTGGCCGAACTTAAATCACCTGCACAAAAAGGACAAAAAAAAACCAGATGCATTATTCATTTCTGAGTCCCAAGGAATGCAATGTATTCCATGTGGTCATTAAAACATGTCAATTCCTTTTAAAAAGATCTGAAAAACAAATATCCAAAATGGTCCAACAAAAACTTCATACCTGGTTCTTCCTTATTGTTACGGGAATTTCGAGGAGCTCGAATCCGACGAAGAACACTTTGTCTTCGATGACGTCTATGAGTACGACTTGGAACGGCACCCGGAGTCTTTTTCCACAAATAATAAAATTCCACTAGTTCACCCGTCTCCTTATGAGGTAGCAACTCCTTTCGTATTCGGAAAAAATTCTTTCCGTATTGTCTGAGTCCTTTCACAAAACGTTTCTACAGAAGGGGAAACAATACATTCAAATGTTAACATTAACACGAAATATACGCAATATATGGATCAATAAAAAAAATATACAAAGAATGCCTTTGAAACAAGGAATCAAGGTGAATAAAGGAAGATGAAAAACCCACCGTTTCTTCTTCAGACCACTTTTTATCTATTCCTTTAGGAACTGGACATTTAACTAAAGCTTGCAAAGCACGACCTGGGTCATAACCGGAATCGTGAAGCTGTGGGGATCAAGCAACAAATGAGTATTATAGTGATGCATAACCATATGGGGCTTGTCACAGTAAATAGAAGTCACTAAATAGAGTCCTTAAATCCAAAGAATTAATACATTCTTTGGAATTAAATCTTTGGAATTAATTCTTTGGAATTAAATTCACGGAATTCGAATTTTTGTTTTGTTTTAGTATTTTTGTAGGAAAATATTAAATAAATAAATGTCGGAGAGAATTCCGGACTTACTACGGAGAGCGCATTTATAGTTGTATCATCTCGTGAAGCAGCCAAACAACCATCATCTGGAGAACCGCCATCACACATACCAGCAAAAGCAGCCATAGACCGTGCTGCTCGCAGGAACATTACCAAATCCGCATCCACTGTTACACCTGGGCGCCAACATAGTTCTTCCCAGTCTTCGGTACAAACAGGGACTCCAACTTGAAGTTCAGGAAGACGTGCCTATTCAAACCAAATCAAAACATAAATATTAAAAAAAAAATCCTCCCGCATCAAAATCATTGTTTTTTTTTTCTCCAGGAAAAGAAGTACTACAAAAGAAGAGAAAAAAAAGAGGAACTACTACTACTACATACTAGGAAATCTTTGGTATGTAAACATTATTCAGAGGAATCACCACTCCTCCCACATACCTGATGTGACGGGCCAACCCGTATTTCGCCCTGTGTGGAAGCCAGCCTGCGTGTCTCCGGGTTATAACCCAAAACGTAGAAAAAACTGTCTGGGCCGGGTTTGAAAGTCCGAATGAGTGTGTTCAGCTCAGCAAAATGTTCCACACGACAAAGGCCCCTGGGATATTTCACAAGAGAAAACATCATTACCATTTTTGAATCAAATGATTTAACCCATATAATGCGACAGAAGAATCTAAAATCTATAGTTATCTCCAATTAATATAGCCTTCACAGACAAGTACATTCGAAAAGACAAACATTAAAAAAAATACTATCACAATGATATTGTAACAAGTGCACTAGTCAACTTGTTCCTCGAAAACGGTTTAATAAGCGTTTAAACGAATACAAATACAAAGATTTGTCTAAGGACACTTTCGTATCTCGCAGGGGTAAATATAAATAGGACAAATACCTTAAAACTGATACTGGATACGTATCAGTTGCATCGGAAATGAACAACTCCCGACCGCAGACTTCCGGAAATAAAGATGCAATATTTTCTGACTTGTTGCATCCTGTGAAAAACGAAATTAAAGAAAAAATTAGTATCACACTCAGAACCATATTAATTAATAATATTAATAAAGATATAATAATATAATATGATTATCTCTTCTCACAGTGGGTAGAATTTTTGTTTAAAGGAATGATGAAAGGGTAATAATAAATATCCGAAAATCCCCCTACACAGTTTGGTACAAATGGAAAAGGGGTAACCTTTCACAACCGTCAATTGACTCCTGATCAGTACTTATAGGTATTTTTAAAAAATCCCATTTGAGTGAAGGAGAAGCCACTCATGAGCAGTAGACACACTAATTTCATCTCTCTTTTAGATTCTGTCGACTACCCAGCGTTTGGGAGAGGAACTCCTCCCGACAACCAAAGAATTGTGTTAGCGTATAATTAACATTTATTAATTCAATGCATTCGTTTGTTTACTTTTCACATTTGCTTATATATTTGTATGTGTGCCAGTGATTCAAATGTACATTGTAGGAGGTTGTCCGAGTCAAAAGAACAAAGCACGGAGTGGTATACACAAGTATCTTATCAAGTTTGTGCATCAATTACAATTTCATTTACCATTTATCAGTTGACTCTATCCCCTTCCTCGTATGGCCGTACACGCGTCCCCGGCACAACAAAAAGGAAATCAAAAGCTTGGCAAGAGGAAAAAGGGAGAGAGAAGACGATATTTTGATTCTATCTCTTTCTCTCTCGTCTCTCTCTCTCTTCTCTCTCTCTCTTCTCTCTGTCTCTCTCTTCTCTCTGTCTCTCTCTTCTCTCCCTCTGTCTCTCTCTCTCGCTTCTTTCTCTCTCTTCTCTCTCTCTCTTCTCTCTATCTCTGTCTCTCTCTCTTTAAGTCTCTCTCTCACTTTCTTCACAAGTGTATGAGCATAGCTATTTCCTCCCACTTTCCTCCTACCTGGAGAACTCCATACCTTTTGTCTTTTCTCCATCTCTCCCAAGTTGTTTTTCACCGTATCAAAGTTGTGAGAGTCAAAACTTGCTCTAATTAATTGACAGACTTGTAAAACTTGCGTAAATAATTTCGTTTCCCTGTTCTTCCCTTTCACTCATTCTCTCTTTTTTGCCCATTCTTCTCCATAGCCTGCCCTCTCCCACACCTCGCTCGCTCTCTCTCTCTCTCTCTCTCTCTCTCTCTCTCTCTCTCCAGAACTCCTCCGGCTGATAATCTCCAGGATTTTAACACTAACAAATAACCTTTGCATAATCCCTTGACATCTCCCTATCTCCAGCTTCCCTTTTGTTTTCACAAAGTCTTTCCCAACTCATTTCCTTTCCCTACCTTTTCATTTTCTCTAAAAACTTTCATTCCCCATACACAAACAGACAAAAAAAAGCAGAAAAAGTATACGTATCTTCCCCCCACACTCTCCATATAATTCGTTGTTGTATACCAAAAAAAAAGTTTCTGAGCGGATCAACTTTTCCACGGCGGAAAATGAAGGGAGAGGCAGAAAAGGGTTAAATACACAAGTTGTAAAAAGAGATTGATATATATCTATATATGAAAAAAAGGGGAACTTCTTACCGTTTGACTCAATGGAAGTTCTGTCCTGTATCAGGAGTTGGTAGACAGTTTCAGGAACTTCACAAGGTCTGTAGAACCATTTTATATGGACCATCAAAGTGTCGCGTTTGCTCTGAAAATATTCAATATTAAGCACCAAATTAATTACGTCTTCTTCAACCATCCATGTACAAGTGTAATTCACACTATAAAATATATTCAAATCTGAATTAAAAACTCCCATCATCATGTTACATCCGGATGCTTCATTTTTGAAATGCT
>JAQGBT010000566.1:0-48368 GCA_034698585.1 Disparrhopalites patrizii
GTCCAATGGGTTCGACAATTCGCTTCCCACGGCAGCTGTATTTAACTTTGAAGAAATGTGAATGAAGATCAAAGTACCCGAAATTAGTAATAGCAAGTCCCAGCGATTCAAAATCCCCAGCTCCAGCAATGCATATTACAAGTTTATCTTGTAGTAAGCATTCGACTTCCTGCTTCACTATTTTAATATATTTACCGTCCACCAAATCATTCGGTCCGTAACCTGCAAAAAAATTCAGTAATGTTTTAATGTAGGAGATAAATTTCGTTTTAACGAGAGTATGGATGATGATTTAACTATAATCATACTCATTCAGTTTGTCCATGACATTGATATGTGTATTTGTATTACATTATATATTAGTATATTAAGTATTACCGTTTATCCGTTTGGTGTGCCTGTTGACAACAAAAGTCCCCGGTTTGTGTTCTATTTTCTTCCGATACATCAAGTTTCCTTTTATATCGACGATACACACTTCGGCAGCAACTAATTTGTTTCCGGCATTGATTGTCACAAACTCACAATCAATGGAAACAACGTTAGATTTACGAAAGGACTTCCACCAATGTTTTGATTCAACAGTTGAAATAGGAGATGTCGGACTTCCCTTACCAAACTCAGTCAAAGTCGAGACTACTGCGGTTTCAACCGAGATTACTGCGGGAATTTCCGAGACTGCTGCGAATTTTACCGAGTCTACTGCGACTTTGACTGCGGCTGTCTGCTTTTTGGTCTTCCGGTCTTTTATTCTTGAGCAGACTCCCTTAGTTTTAGAAATCTCATCGATCGTCAAGGTATTCAGCAGCTGCTTCAAAAAATCCATCCTTTCTTCTCGCTTGGCTGCAGCAGCCCAGTTAATGGCCTGAGCCTGAAACAGAAAATATAGTTAGCTTTTAGATTTAGATTTTACGAAATAGGCTTTAACTTTCATCTCGTGGAAGGCATAATAAAATAAGTAAATTTAAGGTGTAAAGAAAATTTAGATTTAACTTACCTTGAAGTCGTTTGTCTTTTCCATGGATGTAAAAATTAATCCTTCCGTTTTTTGTATTTGTTCAGTTTTGTTTTATTTTTTTCGGTTCCGAGATTTTGTGTATGAATGGCACTTTTTAATGTGGGGATTTAATGTAATGAGACGTGAGAAGGTAATAATTGCGAGCTGAAAATGTGCTGTTTTTAAAATTTTTTGAATGAGCCAATAGGAGTATGAGTATGTATGTATTAAAGTATACCTAGGCGATATAGAAATTTAATAGTTATACACATACATACATATATGTATGTGTCTATGTGTGTATATGTATATGCCCAAATGCCTGCCAAAATGCCGGGAATTTATTATTTGGGCTGTTCAGGGACATTTTGGCATTGGCATCCGGCATTTTCACCCGGGCAGGCGCTTATGCCATGGCATTTTCATTTGGCCAACACTAACTATATATATGCTTACATATATAAGAAGCAATAAATCTAGTTTAATACATAATAGAAAAATGTCAGTCAACAATGAGCATGTTCCATGGTATCATTTTGTAGCATCATGATTTTAGATATTCATCTCTCCTTATTGCTTAATAACTTAATAACTTACTACTATTGTTTATTGCAAACACGATCACAGTAAATCAATGACATAGACACAAGTATACCAGCAGCCCTCGACAATATTTCTTCCGAAGTATGTTATGACTCATTAATTGTAGACATTGTAGGTAGAGTAACACATTTGGAAAAAATCATTAAATTTAGTTAAAAGCGAATGCAATTTAAGCGAACTAAAAACCTATAATCGCGGTACGGGAAGATTCGCTTCACACGCAAGAAAAGGAAAAGCAGAAGGAGAATCGGAAATGCAAAGCAAGAGAAAGCAGATGGAGCCAGGTTAGCCTTATTTCTCCTTAAACAACTCTATATAGAATACGAGTTTTCTCTTGCAACTGGTTTTTATCTTTAGCTTCCCTTATGAGGTACATATGTTATGAGGATGTATACACGAACTGCTAGTGGAAGTACTTTGCAATAGAGAAAACTAGCAGCAATATCAGTTAACTTTAGCAGATTAGTGTACTTCCAACGCTTTCTTCGGTATTTTCACGAAAGCTGGGCGTGGATCCACTTCGTTGTAAGGTGGGACAGGAAATATTGTCCATAAAGCTCCTTGAATCTTGAAATATTTTCTGGGGAATTCTGTGGACTGCCATCTTGAGCTGTGAGGGAGAGCATGACTCTATGTCGGACACGCTGTCACTTTCAACGCCCACGTCGTGTCTTAAGACACATAGAGATCTGGAATGGAAGCAGATGAAATTCCTCTACATTTCTGCCAGCATCGCCATGTTCAACCACTGCTGCCAGAATATTCGTTTACCCGAAGTCAAATTTAAATTTAAGTTAAAAATATATAAATACAAATGCTAACAGAAACAATTTTCGAAAATTTTAATATAGTTAAAAAATGTTGAGTATGTTATGAGCTAAAACTATGAATGTTAAAACATGTTTTTGAAATTTTCCAGCAAAGATACTTTTTCCGTACAAATAATGTATGTACATACAGCGTCAAAAAGTGTCAGCTCACCGTAATAAGCAGGATTTTAACTGCCCTAGTTTTTTAATACCTACAAGGCTACAACTAGCCCTACTTTGAAAACAATCGTGATTTTTGGGTGCAGTCCCTCCGATAATATGAGCCCACATATATCTCCTTTTCAGATAATTTCATCCTGCATCAAAATGCTTTATTTTTAATTTTCTTTTCTTTTTCGAGCGAAAGCGCGAGTATTTATTCTAAACGATGAGCAATTAACCACAAAAACAGGTACAAAATTTCTTGAGCTGTCATTAAAACGATTGCTATAATATGTAGACAGGAGTGATGAGAAATAAATGTTGCTGATCCGGACATCAGGAGAAAGACGCAACAAAACGAAAAACTGACAACCCGTCATGTCGGAGTGGTTCATCGACGGAGTCCGTTTTCCGGTAAACGGTATCACTTTTCATCACGCCCGGTGGGCTACTGCCCAAGCCCTATCTTGCTAATGTATCGGTGAACTCTCTTTCATTACTCTACCTACCACACAGTGTACTCCATTTAATGGTCCATTAACAGTACTCCGTTTCCTGGAATCAGGAACAGGAGCGGAGTACGGAGGGGTCCAGGGGAGTACACCAATGCATTAGCAGGATAGGGTTTGGGCGTGATACCGAAGTGATACCGTTTACCGGAAAACGGACTCCGCCGATGATCCACTCCGACATGACGGGAACAGAGACCCTAAATACATGGATACCCGCGTAAACTCGTAGGACTTAAAAGAATTCTCTTGGGAGGAGTTCTAAATCGCCCTCTTACCTTACGTTTGGATTCCTCCCAAGAAGATCCCTCCCGGGTACAATGAAAATGACACCACACTTATAGGTGTCCCCTTCAGAGGAACGTACAGGAATAGTAGACGTACTCTCAAAGAGAACGCGGAGTTAATGATATCTAATGGCAGGTTTCCCCAACCATTCTTACTCCTATGTTCTTTTCAGGAGAATCGTCATTAGAGGACAAGGAAAAGAATGCCTCTGGAGCGCGTCCTGTCACGAGAATTCAGGGGAATGCTCCGAATGTCGCCTCGAAGGACTGCAAATGGTGTCATTTTCGGTCATTCCGGGAGGAATCCTCTTTAGGGGAGTTCTAAAGCGCCCTCTTACCATACGTTTGGATTCCTCCCAAGTCTTTTCAGTCCAAATCATGTCCAACGGAGTTTACGCGGGTAGTCAGGAACTGTTGGCAGGAGACCATAAAACCCAGTTCTTGTTTGTTTACTTTATGGCATTTTGTCTGTCGAATTATCGGCAGGCTTCACTGGGTGGGATTACAAGAAAAATGTTCAAGAATGGGTTTGTGAGTTCACAAAGTGCAATTCAAAGCATTGTGGATTAGTGGCGGCAAGTATTACCACTTACCACATTTCCAGTCCAGTGGTGACGAAGCTTGAATGTAACAATCTTTGGCCATTTTTATTCCAAATCGTCTCGTCTTCCATTTAACCCAGAAATGTAAGGGAAATGCATGATATTGCATGACACGTAGATTGCGTTAAATTTAAATACATAAGTTAAATCATAGTTATGCATTCAGTGAAATAAAATAAAGGTTATTTGTTCCCTCGGGCGTCTCTAACATTTCGTCCACGCGTTCGTGCTAAGGTATTCTTACAATTAGATTGTAGCCCGTACTCATTGTTCCTGTCTATATCCTACGGGGAGAGTATAGGCTGTCAGTTTGAAACTAAAATTTTTCTTCAAGCAACTATTTTTGCCTATGCAAATACAAAACACCTTTCACATAAAGCCATTAGTAAAACTTCTGAATTCGCCTCGTTTTTTCGAATTCCCCCTTCCTGTCCGCACTGCTACACTTACACTTCACCTTCGAAATCAACGTCTGCCTGTGATCCCCGTGGTGACAAATGAATGGCACTGTTTCATTTGGTCGCCTTTAGCATTTTACCTTTTTGTATAGGTACATATATTCAATACAAATGAGGTTGTCCGCTTAAGAGGAAGATATATGTATATTTTGTGTTTCTTTTGTAAATGAATCCGTATCGTCAAGCACTACATAACTTTTTACTATCACACCTGCAATTGTGTGACACATTTTCAGAAGTTTTCAAGACTGCTAATTTATTTTCCATTTAATTTTGGCAATAAAAGAGGGTGATTGGAAGAAGAAATAAAGTATTTCGCTTTCAAATTTCCACTTTCAGTGACGTGAGGTATGAAAATGAAGAGGAATCTACTGTCAGATAGTTTTAAAAAATGAGGCCTGCAAGTTGTTATGCATTTTTCAAATTCCCTTCAAACGTTCCAACTTTTGTCTTGATTTCAGTTCAATAAAGTCTTTCTTTTTTCTTTCGTCTCTTTCATGAGTGGAACGTGAGAAAAAACTAAAGAGACGAGAGTTAAGACAAAGAAAGAGAGAAAAGTCAATGAAAGGAAAGTGATAAAAAACAATGTTTTTCAAATAGTAAATAAATGTGGATTTGCAGGGGAGCGACAATGATATCATAAGGGATTATGCAAAGGAGAGTGCCAGGCTAATGTACTTTCAGAAGTGATTTTAATCAAGTTGGAGTGTCTATCATTATAGAATTTATACGTGTATCTAGGCAAGAAAATCACACGATAATTACGTTATACGTACATCAGCATTAGCCACATACCTAATCATTCGAAAGATGGCCGGGTTCTAAAAATGGCCGGTTTCTAAAGATGGCCGGGGTTTTTGGCTATCCGCGCGTAGAGATAGCCGGGTTCTAAAGATGGCCGGGCTTCCAAAGATAGACCAGCATTTCATTAACTGAATTTCACTGCAATTTCTATGCCATGAGATGCATATTTGCAAATGCAATAAGGCGGGTGACCGTTTTTATTGTTGTTCGAACGCCGCGGGAAAGACAAACAAACTAATTTTCATTTGCGCAATGTGGGATTAAATAAATCAATTTAATCGTCATGAGTAAAACGCGTTCATTTAGTGTAAAACTTAAACTTGAGGCAATTAAATTTGCTGAAGATAATTCTGTAGAGGCTGCTCTCATACTGATCCGCATAGCAAATTAGATCAGATGACTATAGTTTAGTAGAGATAGCCGGGTTCTAAAGATGGCCGGAGACTCGCTGTGAAATTTCTCAAGATGGCCTGGGCCATCTTTCGAGTGATTACTACTTAGATTCTTCCTTTGTATGCCGGTGTAAACGCCTTCGCAACGATTGATACTTCGGTCCCGTTCCATGTTTTGATTCATAAAATCAGTTCACGTTAAGGAATACATATACAACGTGAAGGATACAAATTTATCACAACGAAAATTATTTGGGACGAAGGGATGCCTTCTGAATCGCTCAGGATGTGATGTGCCTAAAAGTATCTGTATTTTCTGTATGTGTATGTCCAGACATGAAAACTGTGGAGTTGTTATTTTCATTTTTTCTAATCATCTGTTTGGACTTCACTATCTGCCTGTGTATACATATATATGTATGTATTCGCTGCATACATGAGGAAACGATAATATTACACGTGAGCTGTATATAAATCCCTGTTCCATCCTCGTGAAACACCTGTTGCATGGCGTCCCTCCTCGCCCCTTGGAAACTGTTGCATGTATCACGAAAATTGTTTCCGAAGGGGTGAAGGAAGACTGTCTGGTTAAAAAAAACTTTTCACGCCTTATTTTCAATTCCCAGTAAAAAAAACAGCCGTTCTTCTACGCATGATGTTTTCTAAGGATGTTGCTAGGTCGGGAGAAGCACAAAATACTTAAAGAATGAATTATTGTTCAGTAATTAAAATATGGGTAGTAACAGTGAGCAGTCCCATGAGTTGTAGTTGTACCATTTCTGCTGAAACTTTATTTACTAAACAATAAATCGTTTTAAACCCCACTAATTCCAGATATAAGTCCTTCAAATTAAAATAAACTCATCTCCAGGAAAACCACGTCGTATGAATGAGGTAAGCATTGAATGAAACCAGACATGTGCATAAATGGTGCATCAGGACATCAGCAGCATTCTTTGTTAGACAAAAGACATGTTGACATATTTTGAATGGGGCGAAATGGAATGGAAAGTCAATTGTGTTTTCTTTCACTATCTGAATACAATAATCACATAGAAATTGTCTTCCTTCTTGTTAATCACATTCGAGACGGAAGTTAGTATACTTCATTTTTCGCTGAATCAGCATCTCACCATGGAATTGGCATTTGCCACATTTGTCGTGCTGCATACGTTGGTACTTAAATATAAACAATAGCAACAGTGAGTGACCAATGTCTTCATGAGATATGGAGACCCGGGGATTTGTGTCTACAGCCAGCTGTGTCAATCATGAAAATGAATCACTACCTTTAAATTGCATTTATAAAAGAAGCAGCAACAAAGGATAAAAAAGATAGTGATTGCTTGTTATTTTTTTAATCCAAAGGTATATAAGAGAGCGGCAGATGGCCACTGTGGCAAGGTCTTCCTTTGTACTCCATCATTATCATCACGTTGATGCATAGGCTAGAAGTACTGCAGCAAAAACTCTTTGCTTCAAGGGTGGAAGGAGGAGGAGTAGTAAAAAGGACAAGGGACGAGAACCGACGTACCACTGTTATTATTATCAAAGTCAACAAACAACTGTTAAACAACTCAGCAACAAATTATCGTACAAACTTTACAGAAACCTTGTAAAGAAAAAAAAACACAATCTGTTATGTACCTATTAATCTACTTTGTCTACTGCCTACTATATGTACGCAGATATCCGCGTCATCTGATCCAGTTCAATTATTTATTTATTTTTTGCATATCAAAATTCACAGTTTAGCCCAATATAAGGAACGGGAAGCTCAGTGGACGGCAAAAAATGCATCAATCTGTCCATAAGAAAAAAGCTGAAAATCCTGCATAAACGATTTCAAAATACATTTGCATTGGGCAAACAGATAAAAACTTTCTACATAGGAAAGATATATGTATACCCCAATGTATTTTCTCTTGCTTCAACGCCCTGACTATTAATTACTGTAAATTATCAATTCCAGTCCAGCCCTTCCAACATTCATTCATTTGAAACGTTTCCTAAAAATTAAAACGAAAGCAAGTGAGGAATTATAGAAAGCAAAGCGTCTGGTAAACCAACGGAAAAAGCCTATGGTCTAAAGCGAAATCAAAGTCATGTCTGTAAAATTTAACGGATGAAAAGCCAAATGAAAGTCAATTGATATAAAGTAAATACTTTTAAAACGTCAGTGGTTAAAATCTAATGAAAATGCTTAAAGCAAAGTGTGTAAACGTTAATGGATGAAGCAAAGTGTGTAAACGTTAATGGATGAAGCAAAATAAAAGTCAATTTGATAAAGTGTTTATGTTTACAGTCAGAAGGGATCAAGAAAAATCCAGCCGAATGAACCTTTGTAAAGTCTGTCCAAAGTAAAAATTATTAAAGCCATTGACTCATCCAATTCCCAATAAAATAAAGTGAATCAAGCGCAAAATCCAAGAAAATAATGGATCAAGTTAAAGTAAAAGGGAAAACGTATGGGGATAAAGGAAAATAAAAATTGGTAAATGGTAAAAAAAAAAAAGGAAGAAGAAAGAGTGGCAAAGTGGTTTGAAGAGAGAAAAAAGCTACATAAATGGTTTGAAACAAAGGGGACAAAAGTAAATAAATAAAAAGGGTTACATACCTCCAACTACCTCTACCACACTACAGATATGAGAAAGTAAAGTAAGGAATAATTTAAGAAAGAAAAGAAATCGATAGGAAAAAAGGACATGAATCTATCTAAAAAGAAATGTGGCCGAAAACCACACGTATTCACACCTGTTATTACAAACCATTTTTAATTTTCCTCTCTCATCGATGTAGCATACAAATGCAATTATCTGTTGTTAAACGTTTGAAAATCTGCACATTAAAAAAAAACAGGGGAAAAAAAATTAGCACCACGAAAATATAGAATAGAAAATAAAAGGGTGGAGAGGGAGGGCAATCAACAATATATTATAGTTACTCACCTGAATCAAAAACATAATATTTAACTAACTTTCATTGGATTCACTGATTCATTCGTGCGTAATTATTTATATATATAAAAAAAAATTATCACTGGCAAAAAAAAATGTAAAAAGGTGTGTAAAATGTATGGTTATATGTATGTTGGGGAAAGATTGAGAGGGTTGAATGGGGGCGAAAGGGGAAAATGTGACTGAATAGAATTTTTTTTTTTTTGGGAGTCAATGAAAGGGGGTGGCTTTTACGGAAGGTTGAAACGGGGTGAAGGTGTACACTGATTGTATAGCCAAAAGGTGTGTTTTTTTAAAGGGGAGAGAAATCCCCTTTAAAAATGTGTCCCATAAGACATAAGACAACCCTAAAGAGAGACTCTTAAGAGAGCTCGAAAAAAAAGACTTTTTCTATACTACAGCGCCTTTTTCTCCTCTTTGAAAAAATTTGGACGACGAAGAAAACCTCGAAAGCTTATTCTATATGCATACAGTTCATTACGAAGATTTCAAGTTGGAGGGCGACAGTTTCCTTCCTTTTTTTTGGCACGTGAATAGTTTTCTGTTATCTATATATATATTTTTTTTTATAAAAAAATGTTGAAATTGTTTTTTTAATGTAGTTTAATTTTTCTGTTTCATATTTATACCATATTTTTTGTTTGTGTTGAATAATCGCTCAAATTCTCAAGACTTGCTGTGCTACAGGTGTTGCGTTTGGATTCATGAAATATTTTGTATCAAGTGTTGGTTATGTTGAAAGGAGATTTCTTTTGGTTTTTGTTTTTGTTTTTGTCATCTGATTTCTCTTCTTTAATGTTCGTGTCCGCACTCTCCCAACTCTATCAAGTTGTGAAAAGTTAGAACTGTACAGGGATCTCGAAAAAAAAAGGAAACTGTGCTAACTTTTGCTAACCAATATTTGCAATGTAAACAAGTGAAGGTGTAAAAAAGGGGATTTCTTTTTTGGGAATGTATTTCGATATTGTTTAACTGTAAGACGCTTAATACACATCGGCCCAGTACCTACCTGGATGGATACCATCAGTTGTGGATGTTGATGGTGTTTTTTTTCAACTTGAAGTTGGCAAAATCTATTTTTTTTAACACCTTTACCAAGTGGGAAGAGAATTTAGGTGTGTTCAGTGTTTGAAGTTTTTTTTTGGGAGGTGGTATTTAAATGGTTCATGTTCATAGAAATGAAATCAATACGAACAATACATACTATCATACTATGGTGTCAAGCTGTCGTGTCAAACGTTAACAGTTCTCATGGATGTATAGTATTAGGGGAGGAGAAAACGTGTAAATTAGTTGGAGATGTGACTGTTACTTGATTACCAAGATATTATGATAAAAAGTTGTACAACATATAGATACCTATATATTTTCCGGGCACACATGTATTCTTCAGTTCCATGACAGTGTGCTGTTCCATTTTTCTCTCCGTTTCGATCAGTTTACATGGATCATCTAAATGGGATCACCTGTACGACTTCTGTGTTGTGATGTATCCGCTTGTGCATTGGAATGGAATGGGATTACAAGAGGCTGCCATGTGAAACGGAATGCTGGTCCAGTTCTCGGGGATGTACAAAGGAGGAATCCCCTTGTGTGAAAAACTAGAAATTTATCGAGATTTGTCTGTATCTTCCTATTACTGGAGCACCTGGTGGGATGTGACTTTTCATGCTCAAATCAAGATTAGCACTGTAAAGATGGTAATCGACTAGCATAGCGTATAGAAGCAGCTTATCCACATAAACTGATGTAAGCATATTTTAAATGTACTTTACAGTTGCATAGTTTATTTTCCTTTGCTTTCAAAGACATTCTTTAAGTTTGTTTGGAATACACGTACTTTTAGAGAGGGAATATCGAAGCATGTCTGAGTCGATTTTGAGTAGACGTTCACGGTGCGACCTTGGGAAGGGATGCTTTGGTTTTGTTTTCGGTATTTGTCGATCCTGAATGGATGTATTCGTTAAAATAATTATATTGCAGACTTCCGCTTGTTACCCAACGAAGCACATCATGAGTTCATTTTTTGACCTGTTACCAGGCGTGTTGACAACTATTATTCCATTGTTGAATGTACGTACATGGATTAAACTTAGGTTTACTGAGATTAAAATGACAAATTCTACTACTTCGATTGAAAAGTAAAGAAGGTAGCCCTTAGACAGGTACTGGTTAAGTATTTAATACTAATTTTGCGCAATGTTTTACAGATGGATGGTAATGGCAACAAAGTTCAAACTTTGAGGCAGCAGTTCGAGATTTTGAGTTACAATGATAACCGCGTGGGAGAGGCGAAGAGTACTTCTAATTTTGCCGAAATTATGGGTTTACATGGAGAAGAGAATGGCAACTTTGGAAACAGGTTGAGGACCAGCAGTGGTAGTGAATACCATGAAGTCTCGTCTAACTTTCAAAATGCCAAATTGCAGAATCAAAGAATTGATTCATTAATGTTTAGCCCAGTGGACGTCAACAGACTTCGGGCTGACGGTATATATGTCAGTAATTCGATCACGCTTCACAACGATGATCCAGAGGATAACAAATTTGTAGACTTCTCGTCTGCAGATGTAAACAACGATGACCCCGTTAGCTACAGCCCATGTGAAAGCACGTCCGATAAAAACGAAGCTTTTAACGATAATACAAGTCAAGGTAGTGCAACTGGAGCGTACGGAAAAGTGAAGCGAAGTAATGCTTTCCGTAAAAAAGATGTAGTCGACGTCACCGATACTCGCTTGCCAAAATCTAAAGCGAAATTGAGCTTAGAGAGGGTTAAATCATTAGATAATAATGGTGAGCTTGGGAACTGTCACCAGAAAAAATCACTTGAATCTGAAGTGAGTCGTACCAGTAGTGTATACGTGAGATCTGGTCCGGGTAATTACCACAGCCATCATCATCAGCAACAACCATCTAAAGCCATAAATGTTGTAGCTCCCTATCAAGTATCCGAGATTTATAATTATAGTGTATTCAGAAAAGTGCCTGGGTCTGGTCCGCCCCAGGAGCGGAGCCAATATCCTCCAAGTGTACCCCTTCATTCTATCCGGCGTGAAGGAGAGTATGCAATTCCTGTCGCAAGGAAAGACACTACTTACTCAATGCAAACGGATTACCCTCCCCCAATTCCTCCGCCGCCAATGTACCTTTCTCCTGCCATGCCCCCACAATCTACTGACCGTCCGTTGTCGGTCTCACGAACCACTCCACCAGGCCATATCATTAAAGAAGCTAAAATGAAACCCACATCGAATAATAGCAGCGCCAGCAACAGTAACACTAGTGCCCCCCCTGAAAAGCCTCCCCGCACGTTCTTGTATGATATTTTAAGTGACCATGCCGCTGCGCAGTATCAGCTGCGACCACAAGTCCCTCTACCAACCGCTGATAGTACATCGCAGTCAATCAGAAATACAGCCTGTTACCCAAGTTCCTCTGGGTCTCCGTATATGTTTCCACAATCTTCGTCCGAGTCGAAGTTACGACCGCAGTACCCGGCTGAAGTGACGGGTAAGTTTATCTTTGTTATTCATTTTGCCTTATGAAATATACACGGCTCAACTTACTGCTCAAGAATTTATTAAATTAAGTGCTGAAGTTAAAATACCAAGTAAGAAAGGGGTTGTAGCCTGTTGAAGTTTTTCATTTGTCACTGTAAGGCTGTATTTTTTATTTTGCTGTGCCTCAAGCTATTTCATTACAACCGCATATTTAAAATTACATTTCCATGCAGGCAATTTTACCGCAAATCAGTTCTGTATACGATGAAGACTTTACTTACTAAACCAAGAAGAATCTAAAGTTCAGTCGAATCAATTTTTTGTATGCAGGTAATCAGGTGAAAGACGGACGACAATTAATTGTAGATACCATTGCCGCAACGGGCTCGAATTTAGGAAATAAAGGAATCAGCAACTCGGGGGGTGGTAGAAAGCTGACTGCATCTTATCGTCCTGCTCAAAACCAAACGCTTGTAAGATCAAAGACGGAATCGCAAATAATTGTGAAAAACAAAAATCGAGTCTGGGACAGCACCGGAATGGGAATGGAAGCAACAGCGCAACCTCATGGAACTTACAATATGATGAAAATGAATAAGGGTCTTCTTCCACCCAATTTGCAAGCTAATTATAGTGACTACAACAACTCCAACATTAATCAACAACTGAACGCGCTGAGAATATCACCGCCCGGTGACCCATCCCTTCGAATTCATACGAGTATTTTACAATGTGGAATTCGACCCACCAGTGTTGGTGAACCTTTTCCTGGAAATAACGGCGGTAACGGAAACGGCGGATTTCTACGCACCTCTCTACCTCAGTATGCCGATAGTATGAGTAACCTTGCGAGTCAGGGACTTGCGCTTAAACTTGACATTTCCGAAATTGGCAGAAATGCGAAGAAATGCATTAAAAGTGCAAATGTGAGTCGATGTCGTAGTGATGACCGTCTGTGTGAAAAATCGAAATCAGAATGGTCCCTCCATCAAGCACTCAATGACGGAGACAATACAGGAATTACTAGTGGGCGACGTAATACAGTTAATAATGTCAGTTCCAATAACAGCGGTAGCAGTACGCATTTAAATCATTCTGGGCACCCGAGTCTAGAATCAAATGGATCTTCTAATTCCACCAAGTTGTTTCGATCTTCCATTCAGCACTCGGTAAGAAATGGTTTTAGTTACATCGTTAGTATTATTTCTTGTAGTTACCCTCGCGTTAACCCCGCTAACTGGTATTTAGCTCGGGTTTGCAACCCAGTTAATACACATGACTTGCGTTCATTTCGCTTTCGCACGCTTTAGTCAATCATACCGATCGTGCTTCATGCCCGACTCGGGTACAACTGCGAATCGTACAGTAAGTGCATGCACTGTATATATATGTAATGTGTATCTTGTATCTTATCTTATCTGCATGAAGAACTGTTTACATAAAGGGAAAGCATGCATTACGGTTTTTAAGTGATAAGTGCATATAGTAAACTCATTCAGACTTAAGGAATAATTGTACACTTGAGGTATGATTCATCTCTTGAGTCAGTCGCCTCAAACCATTTTGCCAGTTTTGCATACATTGTTTCATTGCGAAAGTTTTGCTTGAATAATATGCACATTCAAGAAATGCTAATGCAGATTATTATTAATTTAATCTGTATGCAGACAAATTTTTGTCTTCACGAATCCTCCTCCAGCCACACAAACTGAAGCATTTGGAACAATAGCAATACATAGGCATTATGTAAGTAAATAAGTACTTCTATAGGTGCACGTACTGAATAAAATACATAAGCTCTCTTTTTGGAATTTTGTTACCTGCAAATACATCTTGTCATTCAAACCATTGAGCTCATAGTTCACTCATATGTAACAAACCATGAAATAAGTCAGCAGATTAGCAGATGCTAACAACGGAATGCGTGGATTCAGGTAAATGTTTGTAAAACATAGAAATTACTGTTACCAGCCATAACTTAGGTACTAGTGTTCGTTGCTTTCAAAGTGTATGATGTTCGGAGTTCGGAGCAATACAGGCAGACTTGAAATATAACTGAGTCGCCCAGTCTTTAAATAATTTATGTAATGATACCAATTTTAAATGGAATGGCTGAAGAAGACTTGGAAAGCAAATTTTAGTTTTTTCATGCAGATAATTGCTGCGGTTTTGTGTCTTCTAGGTGACGAAGTCACATTCATCTAATCAAGTAATTACCTCGCTGATTTATGAGTCCTTTGTTTCTTTGAGGTGAAAATAAGACTAGGAAATAGATCATGAATAAAGTGTTTGACGGAAAATGCTTCTGTCGTATGCTGGCAGGATTAAGTTTTACGGTAGTTTAATTCCATATCTAACCTGTTGACGTGAATTTAACATTGGCATGATTTCGTATAAACTGGGATGTTGTATTCAAAAGTTAATTGTGACTGTGCCGAACAATTGTAATAGGGAGTTGGTAGCTTTATCCATCTTTGTGAAAATAACGTAGTGACAAAGACGTCTGATTGTTGTTGAATTGAGTCAATCCATAGTCCATCAAAAAGCAACCTAATTGCTGGACGGGTATCACCTGTGTTCATGTGGGCGAATATTGGCTTTAAGGTTGTACGTTTCAATTTTCTTCAATTTGTCTGTCGATTTCTATAAGCTCTGTTTGGTTTAATAATTACAGTTGTCTTAAAAGGTCAAGGTTACCCTTCCATTTTGATCCACGATTTAGGAATTTGTAAGATGTTACCTGTGTAGACACTGTAGAATGGTATGTTAGTAAAATGCGTTACTTACTTACCTCTTACCTATGTGGAAAGCGCGTGTCTTCTGTTGCAAGCATTTCCGGTTAATATTGCTGCATTTGGTATTACACCAAAATGATACCAAAGTATTGTTTCTTCCGATCTTCTGCTACATCTTTGGCTGCAAGTCGATAAGTACATTCAGTTGGATTAAGTGCGTGTTCTGACTTCTGACCTGTGGCAATATTTCCGCTGGGCGTGAGTTTCATTTAAGAAGATTAAAACAGAAGATTGCCGGCGTATTTTTTGTGTCCACTTGCTTTCAAGATTAGGACGTTATCACTACAGTAATAGCAAAAGTCACGTAAACGTGTATACATTAGTGATTGAAATAGTTGAATTACCTTTAATGTCGAGATGCTTCTTGCATTTTTTGCATTAATTGCTTAAGTACATGTGTTTGGGCAAGAATGTATGTTTTTAGGCAGTAGACTACGTATTTAATACCGTGACCATCTTTCTCATGCCTATGTTGGTATATTATGTAACGTACGCACATGTTGAACCAATCTCTTTCGGTTCTGGATGGAGGCCACTGAAATGTGGAGTTTGGACATTTTGTGAGAATTTTTTACACAGTCTAATCATTCAGATTTCATTTTAAATCAGACAAAAGCATTTGTGGTAGGGATTTTAGTTGACTTCAGTGTTAGTCTTGGGTTTTGGCTTGTACCGGTGGAGTTAGGATTGTGGCCACGTGTTTTTTTTAATAGCAAAAGTAATATTTGGGCTTGAACTCAATTTTCAATGTATTCTTGTTTACTGCAATCGCTTTTTGAGCTGGCTCATCGGGTCCGATTCAGGCCAAAAAAGGTAATAATACATCAAAATATTCTAGTTCGAATTGTAGGTTACGCTGTCATTGAGTATAGCATTTAGATATTCTACCACCTACCACATATAAATAGTGTATTTTTATGCGAAAGAACATCGCCTTAAAGTTTTGTTTCTTTTGTTGTATCAATGTCGCATTTCGCAGTGTATCCGCAGAAAGACGATTTATTATGTGTTCTTCTGAGGAGTAATACAGTAGGGAAATACAGAATAAGCTTATGTAGATATACCGCTAATTTTTCATGTGCTTTCATGAGACACGAGCTGTTATTATTTATTATTAAATTCTTTCTAGAAATTTCATCTCAGTGGCTCTGCAGAACTTGATCCTCATAGTATGTAATATTTGCTACTTAAATTTGTTCAAGTTTTGATTGCATTTTTTATGCTGGGCTATAAAACTAGTTAGCAAGTTGGATTTTGTGCGATTATGCTAACGTTTCATCTTACATGTGTAATGTGTACTGCTTCCGTACGTTTCGAATATGTTGGTGTTGCTACATAAAAGATAATAGGGAGGCTGCAATGAAATACCTATTGATTGATGGAAATAGTGCTTGAAGCGTCAGTTTGACATTTGAGCTTTGTGATGTGATGGTATTTGTGCTTGCGTCTCCAACTCCTGCTGGAATCTACGGCACAGACGTTAGAAGCAATAATGATAATGCGAAGTAACATGAAATATTCTAATGCGTTAAGAATAGAATATAATCTATTAAATTGCATATACCTGATTGGATTATGAGTGAAAACATTCAACATAATTTTCTATCAAAGCCAGCTAGAAGACCGAGCAAAATTCTGGTACGAATGTGATTGATTTGTTTTGCTGTGAAGGTTGGTAGGTTTTACTTTTTTTTTAAATACTTCAGCATGTTTTTTGTAGTCTTATAGAAATTGTATTACAAATTTAATATCCCAGGTTTCAATCAAGTTTTTGTTGCTTCTAAACGTAGAAAAAGGCTGACGCCCTCTTAATTTACATTCTTTTGTTGTTTGGGTGGAGCTGCTAGAGTGTTCTACGTTGAAGATTGTGTAAGTTTTTGCTGGTTGTAAAAGTTTATGTTTGTATTTCGACAGAAAGCTCATCAAGTTAGTCAACTTGTGGGTTGTTGTTGCATCGAAACTTCGGCAATAACCAGAAGCTTGTTGACTGTTGACGTTACTGACTTGGCGACATTTCCCCCACCTAAACTTAAACCGACAAGTCGTTTTCTGTGTTGTTTAGAGCGACTTTTTTAATGTATTTTGCAAAAAATGTCACCTTATTTCAGATCTTGCATCAGTGCTGTTTATAGTTTGAGCTGAAGATGCCTCATTTTTCATTTATTTAGCACATACGTATATGAAAATGATTAGTCAATGATTCATCATATTACCCCAATGTGTTGATTTTAGTAGGAAACGGTACCTATATAGTTTTGTTATTTTGTTAAGGATTGCATCTGGTCCAAGATTTTTGTGCGACATACACAATATAGGTGACAATGGCCTCTGTCTCTGGACATGCATGGAAAGCTCTGTTCTAAAGATAATGGAAGGATAAATTAACCAGTATATACTACGCAGGTAAATATTGTCGGAATGTGAATACCTAGGTAGTTTACATCGTACATACTACATACTCATCTGATCTGTATTCGCCATACAATTCAATATAAATTGGCAGTTGTCCTCCAGGGCCAACAAGAATTCCTCTCACTGTAATAACATTTCTTCTATTTCTTCGCGATGAATGAATCACCGGAGCCATGCGTCACAAATACTTTGTGTCTGTTCTAACTTTTGTGGGGTTGGTTTTGTAAAATGAGACAAAGCTTTGGGTTTTGAGAGAACAAGAAATGGAAGAAATTGTCTCTGACCTCAATTCTTGTACAGAAGAAATATTGGTTTAATTTTGTGGCAAAATCCTACGGTAGTAATTAATGCGCACCAGCACAATTTACTGACTGTGTTCACCAATAAATGTTTTAGTTCACTGTTGTACGCGTGTAAAAAAAATAAAAAATAAAGTGTGTGTGGATTCACAGACATTTTGATACGGTGATGATGTGTTCATTACGGGTTGCAAATCTTTGTGCTAATTGTTGCGGTTGTCGTTACCCGTTGATTGTTTTATGTGATGCGGTTTTTTTGTGAAGGATTGTGGCTCTTTTAGTATTGACGAGGAAATTTAGGCTGGTAGGCTTTTTCACACAGAACTTTTTTTTACTCGTACTTAATAGATTTGTCGAAGGTATAGCATTTGCGACTGACCTCTGTTTTACAGCGAAAGGGCTACAATAAATCGCATTGTTCCATTTTCCTACTTTGTCTCTGCAAACATACATGCATGCATACAAGGGAGCTTTTTCTGACATTGAAACTCGTGTTGTGTGCTTTTCAATCCCACCTGCCCTCACATCGTCCTCAAACGTGAGGTTGATCTTGTACTAAAAACCATTCAGGTGTGCCTCCCCTCACGTAGTGGGTTCGTGGATGTGTACGTTTTCCCGCACACTTTTTTCTGCTTATACTTGTGTGGTTGATGCTGTTCTCATTTGTCGGGAGCAACCTATTCTTTATCTTTTCTTTCCTCATTTGATCCTCTTTAGGGTTGGGGAGCTAAAGCACATGTGCTTGAGTTCCTATTGTCTTTACACGAAATATAACAATTTCGGTAGGCACAATTTGTTTACTCTCAAGCTCTACGATGTATGTATTCCTAAAATGAAAGCAAAAGTAATTGAACTTATTCACATTATTATGAGGATATTCATGTATTCAGTTCTTTCATTAATTTTATTCTTGCTCGGAATTCTGCACGAGTTTTAGGAGAAATACGAAGCCTTTTAGAATACTTCAACTTACTTGGTTTTAAATGGAAATATGTTTCAAGTTTCAAAGTTTACGAATTATCGCGAATCATATTATTAAAGCAGTGAAATCTTACCTTTTCTATATTACATATGATATTATTAAACATATTTTCTTGTTGGTTTCATAGTTTAACAAGGACATCTGTGACTGTGAGTGAAAACGTTATGCAACTAACGCTTAATTATTGCTTTTAGAGAGGGTGTTACTCTTAATTAGGGACACAGTTATGTATAAATCCAGTCTATTTAGTGCAAGCAAAATCTCAGCAGGTAGGCATTTGATTTAACCACTGTATTTGTAAAGCACTTAAAGTACGTGTTATTTTTGTTGAATTAAAACAAGTTTTCCGGCACGTTTGAGGAATTGAGTAAATAGTGCACGTTCATTAATAATGTCAGTAATTTTTAAAAACGTGAAATTTCCGATGGGTTGTTACTTGTTACCTTCCGTTTCCGTTTTCCGTCATGGAATCATATATACATTACATATGTATGCAAATGAAATGCACGCGGCATTTACACATGTACCTATTACCTATAATATATATGTGTATCTTTATAATTTACTGTGTTATAGTTTGTACTCATCAGGTATCAAATTACCCATAATCAAAATCTCTACTGGAATAGAACGTGAAATCGTACGCACCATGTAGTGTTTAAGTGCGTGAATTAATAAATTGATGCCGTTGATGCACCTTGATAAGCTGCTTAACACAAGGAATTATGCAGTTGATGTCACGGTAGTGAATATGAAAAGGAAATACAAGTTGGTAGCCTGTATGTTATTTTGATTAAGCTAATTACGTGAAGACATTATAACCTCAGATTGGTGTAACAATAATTATGTTCAGATCAACGTACGCGTTATCACAAACGCGGAACGTCGTACCAATAATTTTCCACATTAACTCGCCGGCCAAGTAAAAAAAATCGGCGGTTTTCAGTTTGTAGAACGTGTTCTTATAGTTCTTCTATAACATTTACGGTTGGAATTTGGATTTCTCTTTCCGTAATTACTGCAAATAATAATGATTACGTTCAGTAAAAAATACGTATAAATAAATATATGTAGTTCACCGAATAGTTGCCCTCTAACTGGATGTCGATGTAGAAATCATTGTACTTTGTCTGAAATTTTTCGCTGGCAAAGGGATGAAAATTCAGTCTTCGTCGTAACTAGTTGCTTCTCAAGACGCTTTGTATTTGTTTTTGCATATGGCATATAAGGATTCAGCAGTCTTACCAGCACGTACCACTGTTGAAGAAAGTTAAGAATTAAGGAGGTGTGTGTAACTGCAGGCAATTTGCCTCGTTTTCTTCTGGGTTAATGAATGTGTTGTCGATCCTGAATGATTGGTTGATTGCTGGCGAACCTGGCTGTTGGTGAGATGGACTTGCGTTAAACAAGAAAGGAAAAGTGAAAAGTTGAGTTCTTGTCCCCAGATGCAAGTTTCACAACGTATGCTTTTGTCTGTGCTATTATGGGTTGGGTTTTGGGTTGTTGAAATAAAATTGTTACCACTGTTTGCATATGGTATTTACTACTTGACATAAAAGCAGTACGCTGTCCGTGAACTTGTTTTAATAAATAAATATGTGCGCATTCCCGTTTTTTACTTTCTTCCAAATGCATTGGATCACAATTCACAATTATATTTATCGGAATTTATATAGCCAGTCACGGGCCATTACCCTGCTTTTTATTTCACTAGAAAGAATGTAGAACTTTTATGCATCGATTTCTATGGCATTTACGATGTATTCCTCCCTACGCACGTGTGTAGTTTCCGAAAAAGGAGATTATGACGGAGAAATGATTTTCTGACATGACTAGAAATTAGCGTGTATTTTGGAGAAACTGGGCAAGTGACAAAAAGGGCCTTGTCGTCCTGCCCTGCTGTCCTACCATTTATTTTTTAGTTGAACGTTGGAAGTACATAAATAAATACTCAATACATATGGCTAACTCAGTGTGTCTTTGGACTACTAACATATGACCAATCGTTCAAATCAAATCTGTGGAGATTTTGGAGACACTACATCATTTTGTGTGTTGTGTTGTTAGTCGTTACTAACTTTTTCCCAAATATTGTCTTGTCAGTCAAGTCTTGCGCAGGCAGATTGAAATAATGTTTTCTGGTATACCCACTATCTATATCTATATACTTATTGCCGTACAACACAAATAGGTATAAAGTATAACCGTTTCTATTTTCCATCCTTGCAGTGGTTTTTATCATCATGATACCCTCACCGTTCAATGCAGTGGCTTTTCTAAAACTATGTCAGTCATTGTCATTAGTAGTAATAATAATAATGCATCCTTGGCTTAATGTTCATAGCTCCGAGATGATGTTTGTATGTATTCCACATCTGCTGCAGTTGAAGAGTTGAGCTGTTGAGCAGAATTATTATTTTAATCTCACGTTTCGGATAGAGAAGGAGCTGAACATGTGAATTTAGTACAAATCAACAAACTTTATGTTTGTTTAATAAACATAAACATTTTTGTCATAAAAACTTCAGTGAAAATGATTATTAAGTAATCTCAAAAATTTGCACTTTTAATAATTTATTAATATTATACAGTTACTCGCATCTTTATTAAGCAATTTGAGTATACATGCGAGTTGACTAGGTGTGTATGATAATGATATTATTATTGCGCGGTCGATGCTGATGCTGAATCCTGGTTCGGTAATACATAATAATGATAAATAGTAATACGTACATACAGATAGTACATACATATATTGTACAGGATATCAAATCCATTACTTACCTTCTAATTGCAAATTCGCAGTGCTGATACTAATTATTGCTTTTTAACGGGAGCATTCTATCCGGAAGTATACTTTAAGATCTTTGTAGCCTGGACAGGAGGTCCGCAGTCCACACCTCCACACTTGCGAGGGACCCGGGGACTGTACGGTTGCAGGAAATGGATTTGACCTGATTAAATGATTGCATGTGTCTTCTGATGAACACCTTAGAAGATGATAGGGGCGAAACGAAAGAGAATGTGTTCCCATTACAAGGTTACTGTTTCCCCCTACATTCATGAATTAATTAATGGCTGGTAGAAACAGTGTGTGCAGTTATTTATTTTTGTACTTATTTAAATGCATTAGAAACTTGTAGGCGTTTGGGGCTGGGAAGTCACTCCTAAATAGGGAATGCTTTATGCAAATAATTAATATAAAACCCTATACATATATGTATATGGATGTATTACTATCTCTTTTTCATTTGCGTGAGCGTTACACACAACGTGGTTGAAACTTTTACTTGAATACTGTTATTAAAGTGAAAGTTCACGGATAAAACTCTTCCACAAGCTTCGGTGATTACTTTTACGTGTCCAGCCCGTTTTAATCTTCGAAGTGCCTACAACATGTTCACACCTAGTAGATATTTGACACTCACGTATCTACATATTATTCCAATATGGATCAATTTAGAAAAAACAACTGATTTTGTTAATTGGAATACAAAATCAAGTACACGTTGGTACTTGAAGATCACGCCCCTTGGATTCCATGGGGAAATCAGTAACAATTTGCAATGCCTAATTTGTCAAGGGTATTTACTATTTACATTACTATTTACAGTCTGTATTAGAACAGATGTCATGTCCGTTCTCATACGTGGTATGGCATACACCTTCGTGTTTTGCATTTGCTGCGCGCGAAAAGTGTCAGTTTGGTAAGGTCTTACGTACTTATCGTACTCTCGAGATGATGCTTTTATGCTTTGACGGCAGCAAAGAATGTACATGTACATAGTACATACCTAATGTAATATAATAGTAACATTACATACATACGATGTTGTCTAAGCATTGCTTTGTAAACCACCTGATTTTCTAAATTTCGATTTGTTTTATCTGCAGATTCAAAACTTGATGAACCAGCTATTCTCTACGTCAGGAGTTAATGGTAAAGATGCCACTTCGAGTACGGATTCTGGCATTCAGTTGGGTTCGGAAAGTCTCTCTTCTTGTGACACACCTGTTGGAGATAGTACAACCGACACGGGAGACAGTGACATGGAAAATGAGGTGGAGGCATCCAGCAATGCAAGACAGGTACTTTAAAAAAAATATTGAACTTAAAGCTTTATCGAACTTAGCTAGTTCCACTCAGTGCATCATGGATCTATGCATCATAAACCCATCGCTGTGGGTGGTTTATATATTTAGCCATTTGATATCTTCAGTTTAGAAAATTGCAATTTATTTCAGTTTTCAGTAATTTAGGGTAGAATGAACAATGTTACTCGTAAGGTTACTTTTCAGCTATTTTTTACAATCCATCGTTACGACAGTTCTCATCAAACTTTATTGTTACTTCCAAGTTCCATCATCCCATCTTGATCTTGATTTCACTTTAAAGATTTGTCAACCACAGAAGTACAATTGACAATGAGTTAATTGCTGAAATTGCTATTAATGACTAGAGAGCCTTTTAACCTACGTTCATATTTCATATGCATGTCAAGGATATTAGTTACGTCGTTTCGTTCTGCAGGTAATACTGTATTGGTAAAATCTCGTCCCTAATTACCCAGCAAAAGGGACCCGACCCCATTAAATAACACGGGTGCTAGTTATAATGCAAACCGTGCACCAATTAAACATTAAATGTTGGAAAAAGGTAACCGAGGTTTGGATGTGCTTAAAATAATTGTGTAAAACGAACAAAGTATAAATTGCTGTTTTTAAGTTAAAGAACCTCCGCAACGGACTTAATGCCCCATATTTCTAAAAAGGGCAAAAACACTTCAAGAATTTCTGTGACAGCATCACATTGAATAAAACGTGTTTACAGCCTAATTGCCCTTATCTCCGTACAGAATCAACGGGTCAACTAACAAGACTATATTGTGACAGTAACATTCAACAAACAAAGGATGGATCGATTGTCGTCTCTTGTTGCTTTTTTTTATTGACGATACGTAAATGAGACCAACTTTTAATTTTCATACTCAAAATCGTAGTCTATTTATTTATGCAGGAGACGTTGGAGACTGACTTGATGCGAAATAATGGTTAAAATGGTCTCGTTAATAAGGATTACTACTACATGTTACGACTTACGACTACTCTAATCTGTAGTGTAAAAAGAGTATTCACTGACTACTGAAGCACGTAAAACACCAAAAACACAGTATTGTTTTTCATTTGGTTGTCACATATTTGAGGCTTATGTATATTTAGTTGATTAGGTGTAGATTCTGCATCGTCTGAAAATTTTAAGCCTCTCGTATTGGATAAAAAATTGGTGTTTGTGGGGGGAAAGTAAGACAGACAGTAGGGTACATGTTAATTATCTTGTATGTAGTGTGTTTATGTGTTACAATTTGTGGTTGACAGGTTGTGGAAGCCCGAAAAGGTTACATACGTCAAGTGTCGAGCTTTCGTGTGAAGGAATTGGGAGCACCTCAAAACCGAATGATTTCAAACTGCAAGAAACCACAAAACGGTGATGCTCTGTTTGAATGCCTTCTCGTGGTGGGATTAAATCGCGATGCTTACACGGGGACCTATCATCCGTATATCAAAGAAATGTTTCCTGTCAACGTAAGTCTCAACAAAATACCTAAATAGCGGTTTTTCAATTCATACAAAATGTAATCGCACTCTTTTTCACTTAGTTCCACTTTCTAGTCGCGGAATCGAAAATTCTTACTTTATAGCAAATTCAGACTATTATTTCAGCTAATTGACTAATGATACGTGATGTTGAAGTGCCTTATTACGGAATGCATTATTACTATACATATAATATGTAGGTCAATGCTTTTTCATTTTCATTCAGTTCCCTTAATATTATCCATGGCTCATTTTTTTGTAGGCAAAACTTGCTACTGGTGTAGAACAGTTTTGTTTTCCCGACTCACTTGAGTGGCCCTGCCACGAAGGAATTACTGCTCAAAGCTACACTCTCGCAATAACTGATCATCGAGGTGGACGGAAGTACGGCTGCTGCTTCCGAATTTTGCCCGAAGGAGCCAACATGTGTATTCCTATTGCTTACTGCCTCATTAGTTCAAATCGTGCCATTGGGTTTTATCGTGAGGTACAAAATAATCATGCTCATGCTCACTTTTATTGTTGCTTAATATAAATTCACACAATTACAAATATATTATATCTTCGTTTATTCTAGGTTTTGAAAGAAATTACTCAGCAACATGGCTGCAGCGAATATCAGAGGCGGTATTGGATAGAGCAGCTCTACAACAAATCATTTCCGACACCAGATGGAGATGTGTGTGTACAAGAACCACTCCCTGAGGAAACTTATGTTATGAGTAATAAGCCAGGATGCTACAGTAACATTAACTACATGCCAACAAAAGTTGTTAAAATTCGTCGTAAAGCGGATCATCGGCTAGATGATCAAGATCTAATCAGCTTGCTTACCAGGGTCGATGTCACTACGGTTATCAAAGTATTTGGGTCAATGCTTCATGAACGAAAAGTGGTACTTGTCAGCAGAGCTTTGAGGTAAGACAATGCAATACCTAATTTACATCAGCATAGACTTCCCGTTTCGGATTTTTAAAACATTATGTGCATGTCTATAGAATTTCTTACTCTATGCTCGTAGTTTAAGATACTTCTGAAGCGGAGGTTGGTTTTGACACGTAGACTTTATACATACATTCAATAGCTGTGCTGTATGTACATATGATAGTAAAAAATTGTAGTTCTTAAAAATACTACTTGAGTTGTGAATTTGTGAATATTTAATGTAGTGAAGATTGACAAATTCTTCTATTTGTTCAACAGCACACTTTCTTTATGTTTGGAAGCCTTGGAATCCATGTTGTATCCGTTTACTTGGCAGCATACATTTATTCCAATTCTTCCTCTAAATATGCCGGAGATTTTGGATGCCCCTTCACCTTTTCTCATTGGAGTTCTTCGCAGCTCCCAGTCAGCATGGGAAAAGAATTTTGATGATGTAAGTAGACATATGCATTTAATGAACTAACTTATGCGCAGTTCATGCTAGCAGGTCGAGCTTTAAACTGTAACTGAACTGGTTTTAGGGGATAATCGTCGATTTGGATACGAACAAAGTTATTCGCTGCGTTGGTGACGAGGGTTCCATTCTGCCTAAAAGAATTCATCACAAATTGCGGGATTCTTTGCAGTATATTCTAAATCTTTCTGACCAGGGCGAATCTACCAAGAACGTTTTATTTAGCGAATGCTTCATCAGAATGTTTGTCGATGTACTCGGTCATTATGGCAGCCATATCGCTCTACGGTCTGACGGTGTCAAAGATTTTGAGGTATGCGTTGATCTTTGCTGAAGTTTAATAATTTCTTGGTGCATTAAAGCTCGTATTTTGCCATAAAGCAGAATAGCAATTTATTACTGACAGTTTAATTTATTCTGTTGTAGAGAGAAAGCTTCGTTGAATCCGCTGATTCCAAAGCAACGCAAAATTTCTTGGACTGGTTTACGGAAACTTCAATGTTTCAATACTTTATTGACAGTCGTTTGAAAAACAACTTTAAACCTGGTAAACTAACATACTAGTTTGGATTGTAGATCGTAACTTATATGTTATACGTAACATTAAGGACGTTTCGAGTTCCTATTCGTGCATTTCCAACTTTTGTACTTGTTTTTGTAGGAATTTTTGAGCAGCGAGTTATGGGAGATTCTGCACATCATGGTTACGGAGCTCACTTCCCTTTCAGAAACACTAAGCCGCATAAGAATAATCGTCCATTCGGAATCAATTGGCTTAAAGACGCGTTTGTGATGAAGTCATAAGTGATAATGTGCCTTAATTTGTTCATTTGACCCATTTGAGCAGTAAATTTAAGGTTTCGGAACTTAAATTTTTTCAATTCTTTTCCCGTTATGGATTATCATTAGAACTAGTAATGAATCATGAAAAATTTGCCTTCATATTTCTTATTATTATCGAAGATATTGATCTGATTCATACCGGTGCCTTCAGTGTAGAGATTAATTATTGAGGTACAAATAGAAACAATCGCAGTGATCTTTTACAACATTAAGGTCTTTGTATTGCTCAGTTTGATTACTTTTGTAAATGCTATACTTACTTGGTAGTCCTCAAAATACGTAACATTGGAAATAAGTATGTACAGTACATACATATAGATTTGTGTTTTTTGGAATCTGTACGAATTGCACGAACACTTAGGGGTTACTCGTCACTACATATTATTTATTTTTTTTACCCGTCTCCTCGTTTTGCTTCTATTAAATATTATAATCCGTTATTTCCGGTTTTTCAAGCCTTATATATATATATATATACATATAATAAAAGCTTTACATACTTTTTGGACACAGTGAGCTTTGGCTTTTGTTGTTGGCTTGCTGTTCAAGAAAAAACATAGTAAGAAAAACATATTGTTCTGAAGTTAAATACTACTTCAGAAACACTTAGAAATTTTTCGGTAAGTGCATCTCAAGTGCTTTAGTTAGAATTTCATGAGCTTTTAAACCAAGCATTATTTGGGCTTAAAACGTAGGTAACTTTCATGTGTTGCAAGCTTCTTCATTCCAGTTTTGACAAACCTATTACCCCCTCTTGATGGATCTGTAAATTTTACGCTAGCAATCTCGCATTTTGCTGATGAACTACCGGCACAGTACTAGCAAAGATATTTTGCACTTCGTAGTAATTATACGATCGTTACGGTAAAGGGTAATATTCCTTTACCGCTTGGGTCATACTGGCTTATCTGTCTGGTATTTTTTTCATTGTGGACGTTTTGTTGCTATGTAAGGATTTTTTGCGTAAGTACTTATATTTAATGAATTTGTAAACACTGTAAAGTAGAGAGTAGCGACAATCGTTTTTAGAATTCCAGTTTCAGTAAGCACAACCTAAAGACTGAAGGCAGTTGTTGGCTGCGGATAGTTTCTGTGTAATTTATGTGCTGTAATGCTACTGATGTACTGTAACAAATGCTGTTTATTGTTAGTTGTTGTTGTTAACATTAAAAATTCGCAAGTCTGTATGCGTTGGAGTTTCCCATCTGGAGAGTTATGGGGTTGTTATTATGAAGTACATAATCTCTTCTGAAATTATTATTGAACGAAAAGCATGAACTTTTCCTGGCAGAAATTTTCACTATATCAGTACGTAGTAATAGTAGAATAAGACATGTGTGATACTACTTTACAAATTGCAATTGCACCAATAATTTAAAGTTCATGTAAAAATTAAAACTTTGACATCTGACTGTGTTAGAATTCGAATATGAACGTAACAATTACAATAGGGCTATATAACCGTTCTGCTAACTAGCTGGACAGCTTATATGGAAGTTTAACTTCAGTTACAGCTTTCTATCTATCGCTGAAAGATACGAAATATACATGTAAATGTAAACAAGTAAACATAAATGTATCTAATTACTTATACATACATGTATGTGTCACCTAATCTTTCTCACTGTCAAGAGTGTAAAGAACACTCAGTCAACTTTCTGATGTACACGTTGTACAAGTTTAATTTCGATTCGGTAGGGTATAAAATAGTACAAATAGAAACTCAGTGCTGCGCCGATACCTACATTGTCCGCATTTTCTGTATCAAAACAAACCAAACAATTATTATTGCAACTCGTAAATAGGAAAACATGCACCGGCAGGTAACTTTCAGTTTAAGATAAGGTCGGATTTACTGTAGTATATGTATTTTTAAGTTTACGTAGAATTTAAATGAAATAGTAACAATTAGCAGAGGCTTTTTGTGTAATATCAACAAAAGGATGTACTTCTTCCAATCATTTTCATGCCAAAGGTCGTTATAATAGATATATAATATATATACATATAAACAAAATACGTTGATTTGTGAAAGTGAATAACTTACATACATACGATTCTAAAAAGTCATGCAATCAAAATAAATTGAAAAGTGTTGTGAAATTGATAAGAAAAATCCTATAAAAAAGTTATTTTTCCAGTGCAAATCAATAAATAATTAAACATTGTTATAAGTTAAACTATCAAAGTACTCACTGCAGATTGCACGTTCTTGCTCAATTAATATTATTCGCTAAAAGCATGTCAATTATCGATGCCTGCATGTACCAGTGGCCAGTTTATGTGAAACATCTTTACACGCGCATACCACAAACTGAAATCGAGGATCGTGAAATATGAACTCAGGTCGGAAGTTGTACTTCATTTGCCAACTGTCGAATAAAGCATGTTCTAATTGGATGACTGAAGAAAATATTTGTGTAAATATTCTAATGTATTTTCCTGGTTCTAACTTCGAAACGTATATTGCGTGGACAAAAGGAGAAATGCCGGAAAATTGAAATGTTTAATCGTATTGCGTTCCGATTTTTGTTTTATTTGGTTCAACTAGCAATCATGCACAGGTTTCATCGTATTTTTTCACTACCATGTACAACTTCCTATAGTTTCACAATACATATGGTTGAGTAATTTAAAACGCAGTGGGATTGTAAACACTAAAAATAATAAACGTTTTGCAATTTTTTCGAGAGATTTTTTCTGGAATTCCTGCACCGATTCTGTGTTACTGTAAACTTGTTATTTCTTCCAAACAAATTAACACGCGAAATGAAGATATTATTTAAGACGATAATTGTTTTTTAAAATTACAAGGATAAAACTTGCGGAGGAACAATTATTTACGCGAAAATATTAGTGAAGGCCTCTCTGTGGTTTGCGGTGGGAAAAATGGAGGAGATACGCTTTACTGAGACTTGTTCCAAATAGCACACCTTAGAATGTGTTTATTAGCAATGTAAACCATTTTGGCGTTGAGGCTATCGGATTGCATAAGTTCGTCGTAGAATTGTTTAGTCTTGTCCTGCATTCCTTCCTGATCTTGTATGTCGAATTCCAAGTTCTCCATGTCAGGGATATTCTCTTTGTTAGCGTTGAGAATGGGTGCCAGCATGAGGCCCATCGTGATGCCGTACGGGCGAAAGTCATCCATCTCCTGCTGGAGCTGCTCATATGTCAGTTCATCATTGGTATACCCTAATTTTTGGGCAAAAGAAGTGAACACGTCGTGGTACAGCTTCAGTAATTCATCCTCCCGGTCCACCATGCTCATTGTGGGACTCGAATAGAGAAAGTAACCAAGGTCAATAGTTCGGGACGACGCTCGGGACATTTGGAAATCTAAAAATCTTCAAAAACCGCAGACACACGTTTCCATCACTTTTCGCCTAATTTCTAGTAAATAATGTACTTAATAAAATAATGTACTTAAATACAATTATTTAATATGCCATCCATTACCCCATACAGAATCTTAAAGGCTTTACACTTACTTGTGCTTAATAGGCTTGCCATCAGCGTCGTACAAGAAGAGCATGTTGTTTGTCCAGCAATCCCCATGTCCTATAACGCATTTTGGATTTTTTTCCCCTACTAATTTCCGTAGACGTCCAAAAAAATCGTCATCATAAACTCCCTCCACGAGCTCTGCTTCCCGCTCGAAACCAGCCTTCCGCAGTGTGGCCCCCTCGGAGTGGTACGTTTGCTTCATGTATGCCTTCATAACATCATCAACATCTTCTGGCTTTTTAAACATCCGCTCCTCAAGAAACGGGTATTTTTCTAAAATCTTGTCATAATCCCCTTCGAACATTGCGTAGGAGGTCGCGTGGAATTTGGCGAGGTTGGTCATTGCCAATTTCGTGTGCTGTTCGTCTAAGCCCATCTGCCGGTTACCCATTCGAAACCTGCCTCAACCAATTAAGACAAGGTAAGTACTCCGGGAATACAGAGGAGAAATCCCGTTTTTCTCAACACATTTTCTTCAAATAAATATTTAACGGTCTTAATTTAACGAAAAAACCCGATCATGTTCTTCCCTCCCAAAGGCATTTTACATAAGAATACTACCCAAGCATCAACTCCTTTTCCACAAGTATCGTAACAAGGACTTGTAGTGGCTAATGTGTTTTGACACCATCAAATATTTACCATCTTCATTAGCAATCATTTATGGCCGACATGTATTCCTAGTGACATGTGTGCAATAGTGCAATAGCTCCTACAATAATTCATGGTCTTAATGACAGTACGCTTTTATTTATATTTGCTATGTACTATTTATTTATATTTACTATTAACATATACACACGCAAGATAATTCACACATTTACAATGTCGCGGTCCGAATTACAGTTCACACAATCAAATATACCTAGGATAATTTGAAAAACTCATAGATGATGTGCAATATAATTCCCGTTATGTGATGGGATGGTAATAATTCCAGAAATCCCGGAAAATCTGTCTTTCAACCAAATTTATTTTCTACTTAATAATACGTTATACGTAGGTATAGATACAATCATCATGGATCATGGCTATACACCTAAATAGCTACAAAGACAATCAAAATCACCTAATACTCGGTACTGTTGCCGTGATTTATTTCCAAATGGATGGAAATTTTTTGTACTTTCTATAGCCCCATAGGCAAACGTGCAACCCCCAGACAGATGAAACTGCTCACAACGCCCCTTGTTTCATATACATATGAGCATATAATGTCCACCACAAAATAGATGAATTACTTTGCCCCGTTGCTTCCTATTTGCCAGCGGCCTGACGTCCATGTCTTAGCAAATTTGTATATAACCTACATGCATAATATATGTATATTATACGCAGATTCACGGCATGTTTAAAGTGAAACTTAACTCGAGGGGAGACGGTCACGTTTGTTTTACATTGACTTTGCAATTATAGTCGCGCCCAAGCCTAATAATCACTTGTACTCTCTCCTGACTTCCTGTTCAATGGGTATGCTCATCCAGTTAACAATTGTCTTTTCTGTCTAGCGTTTCTTGTTCCACTTACAAAGATTATTTGATGCCCTCTCAAATGCTTCATCCCTGCATGAAATCGCTTTTCTGTTTCACACACCTGATGTCTTTCCTACGTGTCATACGGTCAGTTGTATAAGAGTGAGCTTTTCAAAATGGATTTCAAACCAACTATTGCAAAACATTTGTCTACTTGCTACCAAATGCCCACGTCTAATCTATATTTTGTATGTCATTGGTGTAGCAGTGGGCACATTTCCGCCTAAACATTATTAATATCACGCTCTACCGCTCTAGAAGCTGGAACAAGATTGATGCATTCGTCGAGAATGACATTTTATTGTTGGTTTTGAATATAATGGTTCATTGGTGTCAAGTCTACCTGTGTATATACAAGCATACAAATAAATGCTTGTATTTATTTGTTATCAGGTCTGCAGCAAAGCAGGATATATTTTCATCCATAGAGGTACTGGACATTGGACATGAACAAACTTATACCGACATGGTGCTAAGGCTGTCTGTGCTCCATTTGTTTGCGTTTGAAAAGAAATAATGGTAGGACGACCTTGGGAAGTTCTGCATTATTTGTAGATAACAAGGCCAATTCACGCCCCGATTAGGACGACTAACTACATACAAACTGCACCTTCAAAATGAAGCTACCTACTTGCCTTGATCACGCCCATGGCTATTGACAATTGTGTATGTGTACTTACCCTAATTAATATTTTACGGTAATAAGGGGAGAGAAAAGAAGTGAGAAGTGTCTGTGTTTTACCCGGAAGGTCTCAGGTCTTCCATTGCCAGGTAATCGGCGGTTCCATTGATGAAGCAGCTGTAGCAGAGAGGGAAAGCGTCGAACATTTCTTGAGCTTCCACACCCTTTTCCTTCTGGAAATCAATCATGTCTCGGAAGACTTTACTGTACATGGAGCCCTCCTTCTCAAATGCCTTCATTTCATTTATCATTTGTTGGCGGAAATTATTCCTGGGTAATGTTTTCAACATAATGTGAAAGGTCTTCTCCGCCCCGTTCGTTCTGGACTTGGTGTTAATGGAGACGGCGTACATGATGGACATGTAATTGTCCCCCGCTTGGGAGCCCATTTCAGCCGTGTAGTCCACTAGTTCCAAATCGGAATCATGTGACTTGAGAATGTTTTCAAGGACTTCCCGTGTCACCACATCTTCAATTGCCGGGGGTGCTTCTTCTGGCACTGGAACTTCCGGCGTCCCCTGCGTACCAGATGTCTCTGATGTGGTCCCTTGGTCCGCCATGATTATATCACAAAGTAACGTCACCAAGTAAAAGAGAATAGATATAAGTTGCTTCCAATTTATACTTTGGAGGTGTCTGAGTATATGGAGTAATCACTAGTAAAAAAATATATATATTGAAAAAAATGTATAATCTATGGGTCAGCTTAAACAGGATTCCTTGTTTGTCACTGAGCACACGACCATCCTTTTAATGATATTTATACTCTTCCCCTGAAGAATGTCACCTGAGATAAGGGAATTATTATTTGCTGTGCAATGCCAATAAAAGGAGATAAATTCCAGGGGCACTTTGACGGGACTGTAGAAGAGCAGTGTGTGCTGTTAAAGCACTTGATGTAAAGCACTTGAGGATGTTTCCAGCAATAATTCACCACGTCCTTATTTAACACCATTCGAATGGACACAATGGTCTTGTGTTCATGTGTATTATTCCTATTTGAGCCAAATTATTTATTATCTCGCTTACTCCCTGCTTTGAAAACTCTGAAATTTGGCCCTGAGGGAACTACTTTAACTGCCCTTTTTTTTGCGGCCGCACAATGTTCCTCGTCATATACATGTATGCCAATGCCCAAAACGAACATTTCTCATGCAACCTTGGTATCAATTTTCAAGCCTTCACTCTTAAATAATAACATTCTTCAAACATTTACAAATACCACTTTTACCACTGGGACCATCTACTCTTAAAGGTACAGCTTGACCCTTGTTTACTCATCCAAAAATTGCAGTTTTAACTCGCCGTTTCTTTTTTTCTTTGTATCTTCGCAAAGAACATACACAAATGGAATGTACGTATAAGCACTGATTTGGAGGACATATAAACATCATACATGTGTATTTATATACAACGTAAATCCTTGTATATGCACATATTGTGTCCAATGTCCAATCATTTACATAATAAATACATGTACATATATTGAAGGAAGGCATAAGGTCTGCAAAATCCCTGTAGTTTCAATCACTTACTTGAGCCGTTGTCACCAACTGACAATCATAATCATGGGGCTCTCCAAGAGGAAGTAAATGCGGAAATAAACTAGATGATTAATCTCATTTCGACCCTCCCTATGGACGGTTATCATGGGCACATTCGCATGTAGTGGCAAGAGAAGGAATTTGTGGAGCTTGCACAAATGCCCAACTACTAACTGGCTTACCATGTCCAAGTCATTTCCAGTTTCATGCAGCTCCTATAAGTCGCAGTTGAGAGCAAGTTGCAAAATTCAACTCCATGATTTTTTTTTTGGTTTTACCAAGCCTTCGCAACCTTTCCAAAAGTTACATCAGGAGATATCGATCCGCCCACATGATTTGTCCATGCACGTGAGTATACAATTTTGCTTTTCCAGCAAAACACCTCAACATGTATTTCCAATGCTTAGAAAATGTTCTTCAAAATTAGGTCCTACGACCTTTTATGATCAATGATATAATAACTAATTAACCATGTGTTGTCCTTGGTTAGTAATAATAGGGGAAGTCCAAGGGTGATACTTAATCTACGCATAAGATGCATCCGTAATAAATAAATAAATACTATTCCGCGTAAAATTTTCCGTCCATTTCGAGGGTACTTTTTCGGTTGGAAATTATAATACAAGTCATTAAAATGATGTAATGCAAAAAATTAATAGATATTCGACAGTAGTTCGGTTGTTATGAAGCGCAAATTCCTATAATTACGTTCTTGTGAGTAAAATACATTTTGCTCACGATAATTTTATGGGCGGGCGAAAGTCGAATTACAACATTTACTGAAATTTTTAAGCGACTTTTGCCGCCCGTTCCTGCTCAACTACTAACAATGTTCTACATTTTAGTAAATTCTCGAAGCGCAAATAAAAACACAATGAGTTTAGTCCAATAGGAATAAAACCCGGTTTACACAGCGTCTGAGTTAATTTGAAGCTCAACTGTTCTACAAGGTAAGTATCAAGTTAATTTGTAATTTGCAAATACTTTGTAGGGAATTAGCATTACTTCTGCCAGTAAATCTAGGGCCACATGATTTAGCGCTAGTAGTAGGGCCAGTAAGTGAAGCTTCTTCAGTGTGATTGTGAGTGCTCTGAATGAGATAAAGCAAGGCGTTTAGGAGTTAGTATGAACATGAACTTTTTATTACTTATTTTTCAGCTCAATGAAAATATTTCATTGAGTTTCTTGTCAAATTGTTGTAGTTATTATTGTTATTATTATTTAGTAGTTATTTACGGCGTTTGAACAATATAATTTATTGGTTAACATTACAATGTTATTGCTGCAACTTCGTGTAGCATCTTTTAGCACGCATTCTCTTAATCATATTAGCAAATTTAATGTTAATATATGTACACACGGCATAAAATTCTTTTATACTTATTTTATTATTTATATACTCTTAAATGCGCGAAATTCGTCATCTACTTACAATTAAAGTACTTTCTTAAAAAACGTTTAATATCGGCTTAAAAATGTAGGTTTACTCCCGCGGCAATCGTGGATGTAGATACACATACAATTATTATTATTATTAAATGGATTTCCCTCTTAAAGATTCCATCATTCGTAATATGTATTTATTTACATTGTACCATCTAAAAATCTCAATTTTTTTTAAAACTCTTAGGCATATTTCCACTATTTGTGAACGATTCGGTTGTTTTTAAGCAGTAACTAGATATATACGTGTGCTTAGCACTTATTCACAGAATTTATTACACTCACAGTAACATACTTTCATGTAAACACTCGACGTCCGCTTATTGTGTAGTAACGTTTTCTTTCACAGAGATTTATTCTTTACTTTTTTGTAATATTATTTTTATAGTACAACCACATTCTATTTTCACAATAGTAATATTATTATAAATATGAAAATGAAACCGTATTATAATATATTAAATGCTGGATCATTCGTTGGACCTTACGGACTTTGACAAAAGGCGAATGAGACCTTTGTCGCATTTCATCCCATTCCCGTACTTTCCAAAAACAAAACTAAATAAAAAACAACCCTCATAAAATACACAGTCATTGCAATACTGTGTGTACAAAAGGAACAGAAAGGAAATCTTTTAATTTTAAAAGGAATATAGGGATGAAAGAGTAATACATTTAAACCCTCAATAATAGTAAGGTATAAATAAATACTAATAATCCCTTTCCAATCAGGTTAATTTTTTGATCAATCCTTGATAAGGAAAATGGCATAGTAAATACTTTCACATGGGTATAATTGTGTATGTATTCAAAATGAATTATAAATCTAACATGAATAATTATTATTGCTCTGCCTATAATCGTCTTTTTTTTTATCAACGTTAACAGTGGACCAGAATGGCTCTTGGCTGTTTTTTAACCTGTCATGTCGACATCATAAAATCACAAAATTGTGAACGCAAAACGTAAAATTGCATGCATCATCCCAGTTGATCCGCATATGTGCCTCACAAGAAAAGCGGCATAAAGCTACCCAATGCTAAACTTAATCAAAGTGGGGTCAAAACAAAATTCTAAAGTAATTTAATACTAAAGTAATTCTCGTGGTAACCAAATCTACATGGATCTGTGATTAAGGAAACTATGCGGAAGTAACAAAGGACTGTGATAGGTAACAGGTAACATGAACGAGATTCGGTTTCAAGGTACACAAAAAACCCGACTATTACTAGTAAGTAAGTATTGGCATGCATTACAATGTAAATTACTAACGAATAGGTAATAACTAACTAATAGGAAATTACAGTTTCTGGAAGAAAATAAGCTACTTAAATCGTCAAAAGCTGGTTGAGAATTTTCTTGTTTTTGCGCTACAAACTTACTTTTTGCACTATACGAAAATAATTCAATTTGTGTCTCACTATAATGTTAATCATATGTACGAGCTATAAATATTACTTTATAGAAATACATGCTACAAATATATCTATACAATATATTTGCCAAACAAAGTGTGTATTACATAATTCGGCTTCCACTCAAGTTGTGAATGTGAACACCTTTTAACGTTTTTTTCTCGCTTACACACAAGCGTTCAAACAAGACACTATTTGCACACAGCGTCGTTGCGAGTTTTAAGACCACTTTGGTAAGAATTATGCAATCATACAGGACTTAAGGCGTACACTTGTATGTATACATATGCTGTTAAGTAAGTACTTCCTCCTATGTTCACCCTACATTGTTTATCATTGACTACCTAGGTATGTATGCAAGTACATCTAACACTTACAGCAAGAACTCGTCTGAATTTTTTTTAAATTTGCTTAAAATATACAATGCTATATAACATTGATCAACTATGTATAGTAATAAGTCTAATAAGCCACATGAAAACCATCATCAACCACCTTGGTAGAATCTCATAGGAATTAATGGAGCATTACGTATGTTAAAAAAAATATAGCAAGCTACACAATTGTATAAATGCGAAACGCCGTTTTAGTAAACGTTCATTAAAACGGTGCACTATAGCCAAGTCTGCAAATCTCCTACATGGGCGGAATCTGTCAAGAAACAAAGTTTTTTAGCCCGTCCTTATACAAACAACGACTTTGCGTTCAGTATGAGCAAGTAAGAGAAATGGATTCCGTACATGTACATATACATACTTGCGACATCAGTGAACGCAGCCCCGAAAGTGCATATAATAACGTACCAAAAATTGTAGGCCGGGTTAACACTTTTCAGATTTTCTTAGCGATTCTCATTGTCTGTATCTCCTAGCGCTAGCAGATCCTCAATTTTATTGGTCAACTCGATTTCTCAGTACCCATGCAAAGTTATATTTTTGCAAGGACATGGGTTTCCTCGAATTCGAGTCTTTCCCCTTCACTAAATTATTTGTAAATAATTCTATGTCAAGACAGCTATCCGCCTTCATATTGCTTGGTGAATTTAGGTCATTTTCGTCTTCAGTACCATATTTACTCACTTGGTTGTACACTCTGGCAGACACCAGTAAATGAACTTGACCAGCTTCAGCTTTCCTACTCAATTGCCATACAAGCTACCACGAACCCCTTTTTGAAGCCGTTTTATCAAAAGTATAGTAACGCATAAATTTTACAATCTCGACACATACAGAAGTGGAAGATGTGGAAGAACCATATGTATGGCGTTTGGAACAACTGTGGTTAATGTCAAGTTTGCAGCTTCATGGCAGAATTTGGTGCTTGCTATAACGATTAAAGTGATTAACTGCAAGACCAACATTACGCCAATTAAGTGAAATTTCACACTCTGAAATTGAAACCCCTCGTAATCATTCGTTATTCCGTTGCAATATTAGAAGGAAATACAAAAAAATCCCTAGACATAATTCTAGGCAAGCCAATTTAGCAAAACATCTAGGCCGTAGACGTGCAAATAATGAGGGTACAAAATTTTTGGCTTCACAATTTGTATGCAATGGTTAAACTCGAAAAAGGGCAATTAAAAATTACGCGAGCAAAGAAACTTCCTATCATCATTACTTATCCAGGTACAAGAAGTTGTAGGTGCAGCCTGGATTCTTCCGTCTTTTCAGTCGAGGTTAATATATGTATTTGCACTACATAGTATTTGTTACAATCTGATTTTTTGCTGTCTTTGAAAAATCATTACAAATCACAAACTATCAAAAAATATTTACGTTAAAGCTTTAGTATTAATACAGAAAACATACAACGCAATGAAGGGGCATTGAATGTTTTAAATACCATTTAAGGATGATACTACTATTTTGTTAAATTAAAAGAACTGCTTCAAACAATATGTGGGTTTACATTTTAAGTATGCTGCTTGGAAATAAGTCACGAGCATAGCTTCATTCGTAGGTATTGTACAGTAGAATTGTACCGGGTTAGCCTAGGATTAACAAACCGACTACTCCCTGACAGATGGACGAAATTATGCTGCAAAAATTACATTTCGTTGGCAATGAAACTTAGAACCTATGCTATAATACCTATTACTACAACCTACAACACGATTTTCTATCTTACAGGAAATGCGCTATTTGTACAATTTTCGTATAATTAGGACAATGCGTGCGTACAAATGTATAATGTATGAATATAATAATTTCCGAGTTTCAAAACAATTTTGCTTTCTAATGAACAGCATGTCGGCACAATTGGACTATTAAGAACATTGAAATACTAAAAAATATTTTGCCACTTCCATTTCTCGGGGTAACCCTATATTTACTGGTATGTATAGCGAGGAAATGACATTTCAAGATTCGGTTTCTACAGAATTGATTTCTTGATCGCAATCATTGGTGAACAAAGCCATCGATAGGCAACTTGTAGTGGCACCGTGGGCACAGTCTTCCCCACACGCACGCAAACAACGGAAATATATTAGTTTTTTGCCTGCTAATACATGGTTTGATACATAAGTATTACCTATATAAATAATAAATAATAATTTGGTACAATTGTATATTTATTATATATACATTATAATAAAATAAATATGTGTAATGGTACAATGATAAATATATAATACATATAAATATTTACGATGAATATTATTGCAATATTGTTTGAATAAAATTTGTGCTGGTGAATAATGAAATAGTTGTTTCTTGAAACAACTTAATAAATAACAGCAGCTGCGAAGAAAGTTGCGTTAAAAAAGATAAAAGATTATCTTAGCGTACACCTTAGAAATTCGTAGACGAAGAACGGTATTAATAAAGGCACTATCATTGCTATGATTGCGAACAAAATAGACGCCAAACATCCCTGGGCGACTGAAATACACCAACAGCTGACTCAAAAATAATCTTTCGAGTCACAGGTCATACAACATGAGTCGAAAAAACTAAAATCCTATTATAACTCAACAATAAATAATGTTAGGAGCGTTGAAATCTCAATCATTGGGAAGTAATAAGTCCTGAAGTCCAGCGACCTTCAATTTCAGACATCACAACAAATAGTAATAGCTTAAAGTCAGATGTTTCTGAAGAAGAACGACAAAATCTACTCTTTTGTTCATCTACTTCTCATATGCTATACATAGTTGATTAGGAGTATGCAAAGATTGTTTTTCGGAATATACCGGAATGATAATTTATAATTCCAACTGCATTGTGAACGTCTACCACAATCGAACTTCTTGGCCCCTTTTCAACTGAGGTTGTTGTTTCTGGTTTGCACTTTGTTGAAACAGTGTAGTTGAACCGAATTACAATTTATACAGTCCTGAACTAAACAAGGTTCTTCAGTGCGTAGTAATACCAGTTAAGAAATTATCCATAACCTGGCAATCTAACCATAGAAGTCGGTAACAATATGCAAAAGGTAAGAAAAGTACAATCAATCCAATCCCTGTCGCAAGTACTCACAGCCGCAGTATGTAGCTTTAGTGAAAGAACAAGTTTACTAAACTTAGTACTTTACAACATCGGATGAGTTTCATGCTGTCGATCGAAAGTACAGATGAGACTATGTACATTACGTATGCAGTAATCAGTGATTACTGCAACTTACACTGGTTAATATTCTTACATCTGATAACAACTAATACCCGGGTACGATATATGTATATATGTGTGTATTCATATAATAATGCTATTATAATGAATCTAATATACTACTATAATTGGGGTTTGATTCAAATGAACTTAAAAAGTCGGAGTCGCTGTTGAAGTTCGAAGCATCGTTACCGGTGATATTTTCAAGAAGGTCAAAACCGAAATCTTGATTTGTCATGTCCGAAATGCTGGACTTCATGGAATTACACAATGGGTTCATGGACTGTGTGTTGGCACACACCATTGTTCCGCCACTTCCTGGACTACTGCTGATTGCCACACCTCCCCCGCTTTTGATTGTATAATTTGAGCTGACGCACATAGTTTGCTGCGACTGCGGCATCTTATTAGACGTCATAGGGGATTGCGAATAATTACCAGGATTCCCGCCCACAGGCATTTGCTGCTGCTGGTTGTATCCCATGGCATTATGTTGATTTCCCGTGATTCCAGGTTGACTACCAACTGCCATACCACACATTGAACCATCACCTCGTTGCATAGGGACCATAGAATGCGGCTGCTGTTGTTGACCCATCTGCATTCCCATTCCTACGAAACCAAAGGTTATACAGTTACCTCACTGACAAATTTTAGATGTGGTATTGGAAAGGACGTCGTATTTTCACCTTAACACAAACATGTTTCATACCTATACTCATGAATTTTGTTTTAAACTACAGCAACAATCTTTTACCCCAGACCTTATTTACTCTCCAAAACCAAAACATTAAATATAGTAGAATCTATCACCATCTGACCTCTATGTTGCAATGACAATAATTCAGATGATAAGACTGTTTGAATTCGTTGTGAAGCTAATAAAGTGTAATCTAAAAGCTTACCTTGGTGGAAACCACTGGAAGCTGCATTAGGTCTCATGGATTGTGGAGGAGGCTGTGGAATATTAGCACCAGGATAATTTCTAACATTCGAATCTGACATTCCCATCCATTCAGAAGCTGATCCCATGGACTGTTGCTGAGATTGTGCTGGCAAAGACATACTCTGATTCACACCTACAGGATTTCTGTTCGGCATGTTCGTGGGAGAATTCGATCCAACTCCTGCTGCTTGACCATAAGTTGGCATTCGTCGCATTGGCATGTTCATATTGTTGTTCATGACCATATTAGTATTCATTGACATATTCCCACTTGTACCACACATGGAGGTCATACCATGCCCAGGACCATATCCACTTTGTTGTATCCTCAGGTTAGACATGTTTGACCCTACACCTTGGCCAGGACCACCACTCATCATGGACGGTCCTCCAGCGGGACCAGGCCGCCCAGGACCAGTCGGAGCGGGAGGATTTGATGGAAACCGGTTCATATTGACCATGGGGCCTTGATTGGACATCATTTGCTGTGGTCCCATCATGTCATTCGGACCAGATGGACGCAGAAGTTGCTGCGGTGGAATTGAATGTCCTCGAACCTGTTGCTGTCGTATCAATCTATGTTGCATCTCCATTCTAGGATTCATTCCTGGTTCGTTCATGCCTGGACAACCACTCGGAGGAGCATTAATACGAGTAGGCATGCCCATGCGCGTCATGCCCGCATTTCTGGGCATTGGTGGCATTGTTCCTGGACCCACCATCCGGTTCATTGCAGCTGGGGATTGAGTAATGCCAGTGGACATACGCAAATGTTGCTGTGTGAAATTGATCGTTTGCCCATGGGTACTACCGTTAGGAAGCATGTTCGGACTATTCGATTGAACGCCATTAGAATTCATGAAGACTGATGAATCAGAAGCTTGAGACTGAGATGTCTGCTGTTGTAGGTGCATTTGTCCGTGCGGTGATACACATTGGTTCTGGTAATAATAATTCTGAGGTGGCATGGATCCTCCCATTGGAGTATTTTTGAGATCGGGACTCGGTCCCATTTGTTGAGATCCGGAGGTTGACACCTGGCAACAGACAATTCAGAATTTTTTTTAGTTTATAGAGTTTATACAAAGATTCAACGCAAATGATACATTCGATGACGATGACATAAAAGTATGTACCTACAAACAGTACTAAACAAAGCAATTAAAATGAAATTCAGAAACTCGTACCGGCATAGATCCTGATGGATTCCCAAGCGGATTTGGCTGTCCTGGATTGTTTTGTACCGGAATATGGTTATGGTTATTAACAGACCCCTGAAATCCGCTGTGACTGGTAGGTGGAAAATTATTTTGTGAAACGCTATTCATACCAGGATTAGCGGCCCGGTTCATAAATTGCTGCACATTCGACGAGTTTGTCATTTGATTAACATTGACACTGGCATTTACACTGGGTCCCATTTGATTTCCGGAAGGATTCGCATGGGTGAAAGACTTATTAGAATACAAAGGCGGCTGTTGTGATTGTGAATTCATGACAGAATTAGGCATCCGAGGTGAATTGCTGGTAGGCATTTTATGCTGTTGTTGCTGTGTCTGAGGTGGGGGCTGGGGTGGCTGTTGAGAATGGTGAACATGATTCATGTTCACATTATTGCGTTTGTTATTATCCATGGAAGGTGAAAACGTTCTCTGTGGACTATACATAGCATTTGCCTCCTGCTTAATAGGCACGTTGAATGTCATGTTGTCACTTACACTAGATATATTATTTGATTGATTTCGAATGGGCACATTGGAGAAGTTAGTTGAATTACTCCCGTTACTATTAACAGGATTCAATGGAGGACCACCACTTGAAAATTCTCCCCCTGAGGCACTAAATCCAGAATAGTTGTCACTCCCCGAGTTAAAAGGAGAACGCGCAGGAGATAAGTTTGAGCCTGGATTCGGTTTAAAAGTATTCATTCCTAGCTGAGCCTTGTGCTGATGTTGCTCGGCCATTTGCTTTAACGTTTGGGCTGCTGGACTATCGAGAGTAAGATTGCTGGGTGAAGTGTAGGGAATGCGCGTACCTTTGGAATTTATACCCGACACCACAGAATTATGCGCAGTGTTGGAGTTTGAACAATAATTACTTGCGTTGGAATTGGGCGTCAAAGGGTTCTGTTGACTTTGAGCCCCACTTGGGGAAGCGCTATCAAATACGGAGCTGCTTGGTGGGGTTTGCGATGGATGGTGAGAGCTGAGTTGCGAAGCTAATGGACTGGCGGTGGAAGCTGCAGCTGGACTAGGTCCTGCACAGTGTGACAGCCCTCGGTTCCCACATCCTCCACTTTCGGACGCGTGTCCAGTATTGTTCAGGTCTGATTCTATTTTAACGTTGCTAAGTGGTGGTGAACTAGTAGTGGGAGTAATGGGAGCCACAGGCGGAGTACGGCTATGACCGTGGCCGCTGGTAAAATTTGCGTTGCTTGGGTCAGAACATGATGTGGCATTTGTACTTGGCATATGATTGGGGTTAGAGCTCATATTAGCACTTCTCGCTCCATGTAAATTATCTTCATGAGAGTTGCGGTCGTCATCAAAATCCTCGAAGTCTTTCATGAAGTCGGGGTTGTCAGAAATCTCTGAAATCAGATCTTTCAAGGTGTCTAAATCTCCCATACCCATCAAGCCCGACATCATTGAACCATTTTCAGCAGCATCCTTCTCCAGGGCAGCGGCGCATTCATCCAAATCTACGAAGCGCGAATTTGGTTCCTGTTTATAATCAATATTCACATTGCTGCCCGAAGAGAACGAAGAGTTACAGGAGCCGTTTCCTCCACTTGTACGCGGGTCAGAGATTGGACTGGGAATTGGAGGACCTGACGGTCCGTTCCCTTGCTTTAGATTTGCACCACCCATGGTTTTTGAATTTGAAAGGGTATTCGATCCCACCATGTCTATGGAACAAACAAGCATTTCAGTTTATTACTTGTTATGCAGGAAAATGAGGAACAATATTTTACAACTGGCTTTTATTAACAATTAAGAAGCAATATCTACCATTATTACTATTACACTACAAATTATGTAGGCACAAATTATGTTTTACGCGGTGGGAAAGGTGAAAGAAATATCCACGCACATTAGCAAATACAAAGTACGTATGATCAGAAATGCATCCCACGAAAACAAACCATTATGACATTTACAACGTACCTTGGGATGGCGATTGAACCTGGTGATGCTTAAAATTACTTGAATTCGACGTGAGCGCAACATTCCCATTCACTCCCCCACAAACTGTAACTTTTGTTGGTGGTTCATAATTTTCTGAACCATTGACCCCAGAACCAATACCGATATCTTCTAGTTGTCGTTTCTGAAGTTTGTGCGAACCCTTTAAACAATAGAACAACATTTAGTTAAAACCAATTAATTGCTAATAGTTGGAAAACTAAAATAAATGAAATCTCTTCAATGTAACAATGCGGAGCGTCGTGTTACGTCAATTCTCTTCTGTATACCAAAGCAGAAAGAAGCCACAAAGGGTCGACAGCATCGACTGATTTCAGATTTGTAATTGTAAATATTTACAGGTACACCACTTTAACTTACAACTTTTATTATGTAAAATGTGTATGAGGTGAAACCGCGTGTGCTTAAATAAAAAAAAGGTTTAAAGCTTTTTAACTGCAACAAGCACATTTTCTCGTCATGGTTGCAAGACTCGTTGTATACACACACTGCATAATATAAAGTGGGTACTAAATGAATTAATGGTTTCAGTACTCCTATGAGCTATGAGTACGAAGCCTCTACCAATGTATTCCAAAAAGAAACAAAATTATCAGGTAACTTTCTGCATTCGTGTTTTCTCCACAATTGTACTTTATAATAACTCAACGTTTTGACCCTGGTTGTTTCCAAAGTCTATCAAGACTTTATTAATGTAATCTTGTATTGTAACTCGCAACTTTAGCAAGTCGATCTTACTGAATTATTGGATCCGTCTTTGTTCTTCTCTTTATTCTTCGCAGACTTCTTCGGTTTGGATTCCAAAAACCGCTGCCGAAGATGCTGCGTTTCTTGCTTTTGTTGATCATTGAGTCCGTTTACCGTGTGCTCAAAACGGGGAACGAAGTCATCGTGATGTTTACGATAATTGTTAACTCGCCGCCGCAACCGTTCCACAACTACATCCTTTGGGCCTTGCATCGCAGGTCCTTTGGACGTCAGCATATCGCTCATTGTCGCACCATAATCACTGGAATAAAAGCAAAAAGTTATTGATCATGCAAAAGCGCATACGTTTAATCTCCGATTCTCATTCTGTGGCATTTATTGTAGGTCATAAATCGAAGGGACGAAAATATTTGCAAGAAAGCACATTGGTTTCATGTACAAGTTAGAAGTATATAGGCTAGTTTCGTTTACAACATAGATTTCGCCCAAATTTCAGCCACACAGTGTAATGCTCAAGAACGAAACGAAACGTTACGGATATTCGCGACAGCGCAGAAAAGGGGAATAATTTACAATACAATTCGTTCTAAAGCACTGCGAGACACTTACCATGTACGAAACCGTTAGTACGGATGTTTCATGTAACACAAGCTTGCTGGAATGCTCTGAGAAGGCTATGTGGCTCACATATTAAAAACAAGCGTTTTTTGTTCACACACGTTCACTGATCGAAGCGAAAACAAGAAAAACTAAGTTTCCAGTGTTTCAATTAAAGCTTTTTTCTCAAAAGTACAAACAATGTATACTGCGTACTTTTGTTTTAATTATTTTGGTGGGTTATGTATTCCATATAATTGTAGTACAAGGAACTGTAAACAACGTTGAACTTGTGTAAAATCCTTTTTCTTCTTCTTCTTTTTCAAAAAAATAAAAGGGAAAGGGCTCACCAGGGTACAGCAGGGCATAAAGAAGCAAAATTGCCCAAAAAACAAACCGTACTTAAGTATACAAAGTACTAATTATGTCTCCATTACAAGTGTTAAAACATCCACGAATGCACATTTCCATTAAAAAGGGAAAAGAAAAGTAACTATACAAAATCCATTTTTTTCCGCATTTCCTTTTCGTATAAAGTTCGGTTTAAAAAACTGTGTTTGTTTTCCCTTTTGGTGCTAAAGAGTGGCAAGTAAAAATCAAAGTACTTCACTCCATTTAAACCACATAGATTGTATGCACTACAAACACTTCTTGTGTTGACGTTCATTTGATGATGTTCATGATGATGTTGATGGTGACGACAGAAGACCAAATACAATGATTATTATTGGATCATGATAATGGGCAAACATCACTCTGCTGATCACTGATTTACACATGCTCTGACAATTGCAAAGCTATATATTTAACTTGTCGTCATCCACATCCTATCAAATAATCGTTTGTGTGGTAATTATTACCAATTTTATTTTGTCTTCCCAAAAAAATCAAAATTTGTTTTCCAAAAACACAAAAATCAGGTGATGTCCACCGCGAAGAATTTGTGCCTTCCTGTGCGTCTTTCTCAATATCTTGATGGAAGTCCAAGGGGTTAAGGGAGGAAGGGAGAAGTTAATACGATTCAAAATACACAATGTGCTTTTTTAAAGTATACATATATATAATATAATATATATATTATTTTTCTTCTATTTCCTATAGGAACTCTGATTTTCCTTTGTGGAGAGGAAAATTTAAAAAAAAAGGGTTTGAGAGAAAACCGTTAAATATTACATTTAAGGTGATAATATAATAATTGATAAAAATTGAAGTGGGCATACATATGTATATATTTATATATACATAGTTATTATTGCAATTTGTGTAAGAAGAAGAATCAAAAGGAAGGAATACAATAATAATAATAATGTATAGTGGAGAGAGAGACAGGAGAGATGGAGCAGACAGGATTTGACAGACTTGCCTGCAGCACGGTCACTCACCAACTGAACACTTGCTCTTATGTGCCCAACATTCAACATATTCCTTTTTCCCTTCTCTCTCTCTCTCTCTCTCTCTAGATCTCTCTCTCTCTCTCTCTCTCTCTCTCTGTAAAACTGTGTGTACAGTAAAGCTAAAACCTCTCCACTCTCTTGCCTCTCTTGTCGTTTTGTCTTTTTTCCTCTCCCCTTCGACTCTTTTACTCTGTTACGGAGTTCTTCCTATACGACGTTAGGGTTCGCATGGCTACATCCTTTTATACATCTTATGATAAGGGAAAGGGAAGGGGGGAATAGAGAGAGAGAGAGAGAGAGAGAGAGAGAGAGAGCCCAAAGGTGCAACCCAAACCCACATCTCACATCATCAAACAGTGTCTCTCTCTCTCTCTCTCTCACTTTGTCTCTGTATCTCACCCTCAACTCAACTCTCCACCTCCAACCTACTCCTCTCAAACTATCCCCGTCCCCCGTCTCACTTCTCACTTCTCTCCCTTTTCCGCCCTCACATTCCTCTTTTATCCTTCTCTCGTCTCCCCACTTTCTTTCTCACTCTCTCTCTCTCATCCTTCCCTCGTCTCCCTACTTTCTTTCTCACTCTCTCTCCCTCTCTTCATCGTCTCTTATCATCTCTCCTCATTGTCTCTTTCTCTGTCTCTATTCAAAACGTCTCTGTCTTTCACTCTCCCTGTACCATGCCTGTGTCTCTCCTTTCACAAAGGTTAAACTTTCTTTCTCTCTCTTTCTCTCTCTCTCTCTCTCTTTCTCTCTGTCTCCTTCATTACGACTCTTGTCTCTCTCTCTATTCACCTTGTAGCTTGCCCTGGTTATCTCGTCTCTTTCTCTACCTCTCTTCACTGCGTCTCTTTCTGTATTTTCTGAGTTCCTGTGTTGTCTTTCTCCGTCATTTCTGTCTCTATTGTCTCTTTTGTTTTTCTCTGTCATTTCTATCTCTGTTGTCTCTCTTTTGTCTTTCTCTCTGTCATTTCTGGGTCTCTCTGTTTCATCTTTCTCTCATTTCTTACTTTGTTGTCTCTATGTTGTCTGTCTGTCATTCTTCAATCTCTCACTGCCATTTCTCTCTCTCTTTCTCTCGTTTCTCTCTCTTATTATCTGACTCTGTCGTTTTTGTCTCTCGATTATTATTCTCCTGTCTCTCTATTATCATTCTCTTGTCTCTCTCTCTATTATAATTCTCTTGTCTCTCTCTGTATTATCATTCTCTTGTCTCTCTCTCAATTATCATTCTCTTGTCTCTCTCGCAATTATCATTCTCTTGTCTTTCACCCTCTCTAGTATTATTCTCTTGTTTGTCTCTCTCTAGTATTATTCTCTTGTTTGTCTCTCTCTAGTATTATTCTCTTGTTTGTCTCTCTCTAGTATTATTCTCTTG
>JAQGBT010000567.1:0-48302 GCA_034698585.1 Disparrhopalites patrizii
CTCTCTTTCTCGCTCTCTCTCTCTTTCTCGCTCTCTCTCTCTTTCTCCATCTCTATTTCTCTCGCTCTCTGTTTATCCATCTGTATTGTTCTCTCTCTCTTTCTTTCTCGTTCTCTCTCTCTTTCTCCATCTGTATTTCTCTCTCTTTCTCGCTCTCTCTTTATCCATCTCTATTTCTCTCTCTCTTTCTTCATCTCTATTTCTCGCTCTCTCTCTCTTTATCCATCTCTATTTCTATCTCTCGCGCTCACTCTCTTTTTATCCATCTCTATTTCTCTCTTCCTCGGTCTCTCTCTCCCTCTCTCTTTTTCCCTTGGTTTCTCTTTCTCTCTCCGTCCCATTTATCCTCTCTCTCTCTCTCTCTCTCTCGAGCTTTCCCTTCCTGTATCTGTTTCTCCCCTAATTTGTCTCCCTTGCTTCCTTTGTCTCTGTCCTCCTCTTGCTGCCTTTCTTTGTCTTTCCCTGTCTCCGACCTCCTCGTTCTTTCCCTCTCTCTCTCTCCCTCTGTCTTTGGTGATTATTGGAGTGAGCCCACTAGACATTACACACTTGGGCACATTTATTTTTTCCTTAGAGTCATCCTATTTGTACCGAGGGAGGGTGGGGGGAAGAGAATTTTCTCTCCTATACATATGTGCATCCATATATTCAGTATGTATATAAATATTTAACAAGACGGGAAGAGGGGGAGGAGATGGTGGTTGTTGTTTTGTTGTTTGATCATAATATAATTTATACGTGCGTGCGTGTGTGGTGGTGGTGCTGGATGTTGTGCACAAGAGTGTACAAGAGGGAATCAGTGTATGTGTGTGTGTGTGTTGGTGCAAAGGTATCGAAATCATGATGGTGGATGCCTCCCACGGAGAGTGACAATGGTTATGATAGATCAACAAGAACACAATATGGCATGCTACGCCCTTACCCATCATCCATCCGTATCGATAACCCATCACTCAAAAAAAAAAAGAGTCCTCTGGTATTTTTTTTTCTCCGTCTTGGGCTCCTCTATTTCCAAATACATATCAAGTTTGACTTACATATGTCGGTGCATAATCCACACTTTTCAAATGTACTATAGGTATGTGTAAATAATATGTAAACAAAGTAAGTTTGAACTCATTCCACACTCTGTTTACTTGTTGAGGCTCATTCACCGACTTTTTTTTTTTTTACTTTCTTCTTGTTAATACAATAATAATTCAACCATCTATTATTATTATTATTCTCATCTTCGTTATTGTTAGTTATAAGTGCTCGTCCTCTTATTCCCAAACATATACTTTAATCCTTTATAGACTTTTGAAAAAAACTGGTCGGTTGGTACATGGATCAGTCACAATTTTTCATGAGGACTTTTTTTTTTTCCAGAGAGAGATTTTTTTTCTTAACTCAATTGTTCTTCTTGTTACCTTCTGCGGATGACTTGATAAATCGTGAATAGTTAAAAGGAATTTAAAAAAAATCTTCTTCCAAAGTAGAGAGACACGAGGCTGTCCTGTATGTGTACATATTTATAGATTCTATAATTGTGTTATATCTATTCGTACCTATGTATAGAGGGCATTGAAGTGGGAGGGACCAGAGCTTCATGGATATGCATAATTCTTTGTTGGAGTTGGGTTACCAAATGTATTTCTAATCAGAATCCGTCTACATTGGATATAATGTTGGCACTCTTCTTTCTACGGGGTACAAGTTTAAAACTAAAATGGAAAAAAAAACTAACTGATTACTTATTCATTGAAGTTGAATTATCAATGCAGTGGTAAGTATTCTCTACAACTGTTTCACTCCTCCCCCCCCCTCAATTCCTTTCACTAATGAAGAAGCGAAAGAATGGGGGGAAGGAGATGATTGCAAGAAATTAAGCTTATGACAATAGTCAGAAGGATGGACGTAAGTTTGGAGATTGAGGGAGGGGAAAAAAAAGGGTGTTGGTTGCCCCTTAAGTCTTTTGGTCCACGATACTGTCGTTGTAATGATTCCTTATAGAGATAGTCTGGAGATAGTATGTTGGACGGAAGATAACGAGTTTACTGGAAGAAAAAAAAAAGGAGACTGGGGATACTGAAGATTTTTTTTTGGAACTGGTGGGCTTTATATTACACCATAGTAAATAGTGGTGGGAGCGACAGGGGAAGGGAAAGTTTTTTCCCTTTTATTAGCATATACAATACGTACATGAGAGCAGCATCGATTCAATTTAATTACCCAGACCTTGCTGATTAAGCAAGAAGAGAGAGAGAGAGAGAAAGGGACGACGGAATGGAAGCTGCCGGTATGTATACACACGAAGTAAACAAAAAAAAAACGCGGAGGAAGGGGAAAGTGCGACGAAGTTGTAAAAAAAAGGCGAGAGAAAAAAAAGTTTAATCAAGGAACCTTCAACTTAGCGAGAAAAATGCAAAACCGCCAAAGCAGTTACATATCTATGTATGTATATGGTAGTATTATGCATCTACATGGATATAGGGAACCCTCATATAAAAGGGAAAAAAAGTTTTAATTAATCTTAGATTAAATTGTGAGTTTCTTTGGGATATAAGCGTCCTCTTGATGAAAAAAGGATTAGGTCGTTGGTTCCAGTGTGGGTCGGGTCCGGGGGTATATGGACGTATGTATATGTATATATACCTATGCATATATTTCCCCGACGTGCACCACTATCATGAGGGGGAGAGAAATGTTTTTGAATTTTTCTCTCGTTAATGTCCCCTCTCTTAAACCATTCAATTATATTGCTCTCATTCCGAAGAATATCTGGCTGGGCTTCACACAGCAACGAACGGCAGAAGGAAAAAAAAGGATGAAGTCGACAAAGATGTACATTGCTTTGCCATTGCTTTCTTTTTTTCCCCTTCATCTCTCTCTCTCTCTCTCTCTCTCTCTCTCTCTCTCTCTCTTTCTCTCTCTTTCTCTCTGCCCTTGTGCTTTTGCAATGCACCGCACACATATTTTTCTTTCTTTCCCTATTCCACACGCACAAGCTTTTCCCTTCATTTTTTCTCATTCTAATCCTCAAACTTCTTTCATTTACCATTTTTTATATGCTGGCCTTTCTCTCTCTCTCTCTCTTTCCACGTCTCTTAATTTGTCTCCCACCATTATTATTCCCATCTACCACTCAGCATTTTCTCATTATAATCAACCCCCACCAACCTTTCATGACGACCTTTCAGCCCCATGTATATGTTCATATAGTATCTATACGTATATGTACGTGAAGTTTCAACATTTGTGTATATCTCTAGCAGAGTTTTATGTCTTTTTTTTTGTACAAAACCACACATACATATTTCCTCGTACCGGAAGACAAGATTTTTCTAGCGATCTTAATTGGACCACAATTTGTCGTCCTTTCGACTTTCTCTCTCTCTCTCTCTCTTGCTCCTTTCTCGCTCTCTCTTTTACTCCTTTCTCTCTCTTTCTCGCTCCTTTCTCTCTCATTCCGTTTTTCCTTTTCTCCGTCGTTCTGTTTCCCTATGCAATAGCAAACTTTTCCCTGGTTTTCCCTCAGTTGGTCTCAACTATTTTACTTCCCTTTCTTGTCTTTGTCCCGAACAATATTCCCTTTACCAAGCCGCCACCCGCTGGGTCTGCAGTAATTCCTTGGGGTAAATCAGTAATTATTTCATCATAATTACCGTGATTTCGGAACATAATATGAAAAGGCTCAATGTGGAGTAAGAGAGGCTTCTTATTTGATATTGGACTGAATTCCAAGAGCGAGTAGGTAATTTCTGGAACATTAAAGTTATTCACAAGTTATTCAGATTAAACTATACGACTGAACGACAATTGGGCTGGGGATCTGCTGTCTGGGAATTCATACTTTTAAAATAAAAAAGATTGGAGCCGCTATTACGTAAACTGTATGGATTTGTGTATTTATTACTCATGACAAAGAAAACAAAATGTAAATGACGATTTTGTGGATCGAGCTAAATATAGATAATATGCGTACATAGTACATAGAGAAAATCTGGAGTATATATAAATCTAAGCAATTTTATTTATAAATTGAGGTATTATTTGAGCATATATTTTTTTTCTTTTGTTTCCAGAGTTTTGGGTCGTGCTTCCATGTTCGTCTTTTCATCGGCTCAATTTAAACAGCTTATTGATTTGGGTAATGACGGGTATTTGTTGGACTCACTGCTGGACATTGGAGCGGGGGACGGTGCGACAACGGACCGTATCAAGAGATGGTTTAATAAAGTATACGTGACTGAAATGTCTACGCCGATGAAACGGTCCCTGTCCAACAGAGGTTTTACGTAAGTACATACATATATATATACATATAATATTACATCAAATCGTATTTACAATGTAGGGTGAATGTATTAAATTGCTTCCTTTTAAGAGCAATTTGGCAAAAAAAAAACAGCTCTGTATATTCCATATGTTTTACCTATAAAAATAATACGTCTAGGAATAGGCTGTAATTTCTGGGAGATACGGGAAAGCGTTAAAGCAAACATTACCTCCGTACTCTGTACCTCCTACTCATAAATATGCACTAAGGCTTATTCCTCTGCTTTTAACGAGTGATGACTTATACTGGTCCTAAATTTCCATTAAAGATTCTTTTTTTTTGTAGATCATATCATGACTTTCTAAAAAAAAAAAAAAAGAACTAACATTTCTTTTTCTATACCATTTATTTCCTCTTGTCCACCACCTGTTTTAAACAAGTTCGAATTTCAGTGTCTCCGATGGAGACGAGAATAGGACGAAAGAAGGGAAGGATTTAAAGGTACATTCATGTGCACAGTAAAAGCCAACACAGAGACAGGGATTAAATGTTGCTGACAAAGAATTCCATCGGAGAAAAAAAAACAATCATACTGATAAGAACGCACACACTCAAATTAAGGGAGAATGCGTCTCTGTCACTATCATAGTACGTCCAAAAATGAAACTCCAAAGGTTGTTCTGAGATGTGTAGTAACTATATGTATATACATAGTATAATCTATATCCGTATAGTGAAGAAAGTTTTTATTTATCCCGTGTCAAGAAAGACGGGATAAAAGTTGAGGGTGGGAAGATGGAGTCTAAGAGTTAATTTTTATCAGGCTCGAGCACACTAAAAATAGCTTTTGATTACTCTTCATTTCCCATTCCTGTACCCTTTGTTAATTAAATCATTTATTAGTTGAAGCTCTTGCGAGTGATAAAAAAAAAAGTTTTCCTTCAAGCTGTGCTTCCCCGTAAAAAGAGACCCAAAAAGGGAGGAATAGATATGTACTGTACTCTTATGTATCTTTTTATAGTATCTTTTTTTTTATATTATTGGTGGAAGATCTTATACTTTATTAAGAGCTGATCTTGGTATACACATGAAGACACTTCATTCCTTAAGTTCACCGGCTGTGACAAGTGTGGAGACAGTGGAGAAAGAAGAAATTTACTTGGGGGAATGTGAAGAGATGAAGCAAAGTTTCCCATGTAACCCCTCTTGACTTTCTCCCCCAATGCCATTGGGATGTGTGTTCCTCGTGTAGTAGCCAGCATTATAGTACATAAAGGGGGAAAGGGTTACGTGGTACGTGGCGAAATTATTGCTTCCGCATTCCCCATACCCTCTGCGGATTTCAGCACACGTAGCATTTCATTTGATTAGATTTTGACTTTTTTTTTAATTAATTAGAGCCGTTAAAGGAGAGAATGGAGAGGAGATACACACTCTTGCACTTCTACAAGAGCTTTTGTATCATCATCCTCCATCCGAGAAATAACCCTCTACCTCATTTACTTAGAATCGTCGCCCATCTCCTGATGATGCTGATTTAATTAGAGAGTGTGTTGGTAATTTTTTTCCTTTCCTCTGGAGGTACTTTCTCCAGAGCTAAATTGATGAGTCAGTACTACAATAAGACACTACAGTATAGGGATATAGTTGCAATATGCACAAATAAGTATGTATATATGTATAGAATAGATACATTTCCAGTAAAATGGAACAACCTGAAAGTTTTAATTGGTGTCTGAGGAGCTGGAGAAGGAAATGTGTTTCCTTCTGGAAAACATAAGCAAATAAAAATGCTTGGAACAACCTGGATTTCTGGATGACGCGATATGCAAGCCTTTCTCCCATTTATTCCAACGGGGAATCACCTTGTCATTGCCAGAGTTACTAAAAAAATAGGACATCTCATTAGGGAAAATGAGGGAAAGCTCTAGGATGGAACTGTGCGAATAAAAAAAATGGCATAATGAATAAATGGGGAATTCAATAGGTATTCTTTATTTGATTTGTTTTTATTTCCCTTTGATTTTATTTTCATTTAGAGTTCTCCCTGAAGACACTTGGAGTCAGTCACCATTAAAATTCGATGTCGTCACTTGCCTCAATGTTCTGGACCGTTGTGAGCTTCCTATAACGTTACTGGATAGTATAAAAAAGGTGCTCAAACCCGATGGGCTGGCGGTGGTGTCCTTCGTCATTCCTTTTAATCCATACGTGGAATTTGGTAAGAGAGTTTGTGGATTGTTTGCGAATTAATTAAATACATTTTACGAAGGTTTAGAATCCGGTGAGAACGGGGAAAATGGGGCATTTTATGACATTTTTAATTCATGTATTTAGTTCCAGTAACAAAACTATGATTTGCTTTATGTATATTTATAGGAACCAAAGGTGACCACAAGCCGATAGAGGTTCTTCCCATTCGTGGAAATACTTTCAATGAAGAGGTGTTCAATTTTATTTCCAAAGTCCTCATTCCCAATGGATGGGAAGTTGTACGGTGGACAAGACTGCCATATTTGTGCCAAGGAAACCTTCGACAAGCCTTTTTCTGGCTTAATGATGCACTCTTCGTGATTAAGCCAAACTACAATAATACGAATTAGGATCCTTTTTGTACTAATCAAAAGACTTCAAGACAAGGGGGCAACAATAGGGGTTTGAATACAATATACAGAGATACAGTTATAGCAGTGATACTATTTCTATGAAAGTCCCATAAGCTTATGCCATTAAAATGTTCCCAAAATGTGCCTCCCAATTATTTGAGCGTCTATCTATCAGTTGACGACTATTGAAAATTGTCAATAAAGTGTGCTATTTTCCTTTTAGTGTTATATGTATAGATAGATCATTATTATCATAGACCTTACCAAGGTCTATGATAATAATGATATGCTGATAACGACTATGATGATGAATGATAACTGATGACGATGTGAGGTCACTTCTTCCGTGTAACTAATGTATAGTTTGTATGTGCAGCAAAATTTAAATGTCAAATATTACAGTGGTTAAAAAAAAACATTCCAGCCAATGCGTAAACTTATTATTTACAAACTATCCAATAAAATAAACTGTATGAACTTATTTATTTGATTTGGCTCACTTCATTAAGGCAAAAAGGTCATCTTGTAAGGCGAACAAAGTCCAGTCAAAACTCTAGCCTCTAGTTTTGGAACCAATTGATTATTGTCAAAGCGCTATCCCGAAACGCAAGGAAAATACTTCCGTGTTTAAAAAAAACTACGTTATACTCTCTTTGTTCCTGGATTTATTTAAATTCTGATATTTTTGTATTTTACCTGAGTTTTATTACATGAAGAAACCCGATGATGTTTCCGACCCTGTACTTCTTTGGCATATGATGTAAAGGTATTTAGTCAAACAAATGTGGAACCTGAATAATAATAATAGTGAATATCTAAATAATATACATATCCAGGGTGAAATATATCGCTTGTTTACCTTCAGGATGCCTTGACATGTAAAAACACTAAAAAGCGATCGTCTCCACAAACTCAAGGATTCACATATTCATTTAACGCTGTATTCAGGTAGTGATTTTTCAAAAATATGTACAATTTTAACGGAAACAAAATTTATTGAAAATTTTAAAAAAAAATTGGGCTAATTTCTGTGTTAAATTGAAATATGTAAGTTTACTCGCTAAATCAGCAGTTGAGTACTTCCACAAATGGCTAATTCAATTCAAAAGTTTCCGAACAATTTTTATTTAACGCAGAAATAAACGCAAAGCTGTTTTTTATTTTGAACAAATTTAACAAATTCTCTTGTGCATTGCCTACTAAGCATTTCTCTGTGCCTGCGCAAAGCGTTAAACGCAAAATTAAATTGTTGAATTGTGCGGATTTAGTCGTTTTATGCATAATGGCCGCTTGGAAATAAATAAATTATTGCTTCTGAGTGTACAGGTCCAGTGAATAAAGTTTTTTATCCGATTTGTGCTCGTTGCATCATTTTAAAGTGAAAAGAAACATTTTGAAGTTTTTTTTGACAGGAACGTGAAAAATACGGTGACATTTTTGACAGGAACGTGAAAAATACGGTGACATTTTTGACAGGAACGTGAAAAATACGGTGACATTTTTGACAGAATTCTAAAATCTAAAATGAGCTTCGAAAATGAAAAACACAAAGTACAAGAAAACGTCCGGCAGAAATTGAAAGACGAAGCCCACCAAGAACTGGAACGAATTATGGGGAATCGTAGTAAGCCGATTGTGGAGCAAGCGCTTAAGTACGCAGAATTTAAACGCTTCATGGAATCTATTCCCGTGGTGGTGGTTGAAGAACAAACAAATCAAAACGATATGTCTTCAGAAGTTTCCAGTAAGTAATTAAACTGTATATTATAAAAGAACGGCCAATTTCTATGGAGGTATATTCGCAAAGAATTAGGAAATTCGATAAGTTTGTTTGAAACAGTCACTTTTAAACTCCTTGTAAAAATGATATTTTCCGCTTAAACTATTTCAGCTGTCTTCCAAAAGAGACTAAATTAATTCTAAACATATCCATCACAATAAATTGTGTGTACTTTCCCCCCTAAAACTGGACAGAAACTGCTATCGCACTTCCTGTTTCATGTTGGTTACAGATAGTTCAGTATTAACTAAAAGTAAAGTTGCAGCCAGAGCCACCTCTTTCAACGGCTGTCCCAGAGAGTATCCTGCTTCCGATGAGCAGCAACAGCGTAATTGCTCTACCATTGCGGAAGAATCAGTTGACAACTTCTAACACAACTTGCCCGCGTAAAACGGGAGGAATGTGGTGGATCTGGTCGGGAGGAGCTATTTTATGTCCGATATAGCAGCGTGTGGATTCCCCCCCGGAGGGATTCTCCTCGAAAGAATGCCTCCGGTTTTATTCTTATGTATATTTGCATGGGGGGATTTATGGGGATGCCATCGCGGAGTATTCTTTCAACGAGCATACTGGAGAACTCTCCAGTATCCCCTCCACAGTAACTCTATCCCCCCAGAAGAACACGGGAAGGATTCTCCCAGAAGAATCACTACGCGGGGGATCCGATATAGCAGCGTTTGGATCCCTCCACGTTCCTCCACGTACTTTCATGATCCTCCGCCGTTGTCCCCCCCGTTTTACGCGGGTAGCTTTTGAAACCCAAAAACTTGAGAAGACTTAAGAAGAGCTATAAGCATGGCTGACGACTGATGACAGATGACAGATTGGGTTCTTGGTTGGTACAGTGTGACCAATTTTTATAGTTTTCCTGCGAGTTTTCAACCACGTTGTATCGGCCATAACATTTTTTGTATCGCGATTTGAAATCTGAAATAGTGTTTTGTAATAGGTTTTTATTGTGTGGTGTATTTGTATTGTCTTTAAATTCAGTTTTAGGTTCAACTACAACCAACAGCCACTGTTGTACGCTATGTATATTGCTATTATAGCCAGGTGTTGACAAATTAGAAAAATTTTCTTCAAATAGCAAGGTTAATCATTAATTTTGTCTCATGTAATGCTCAATCCCAATCCTAATCTGAAACTCATTTAATCCCCCATCTCTACCTGTACAGATTCACGACTGATGTTAGGTTATAAGGTGGGCAAATCTTAAATATTCCTGCCGGGAAAACAATTTTTGGCATGTGAAAATGGTAATATGAACGTCTGCACAAATTTTTCCTACAAGTGTTTCTCTAATAAACAGAAATATTTGGCCATGTACCTTGAAAATGTCAATGAACTGTCTTCATTTTTAGCGTACTCCATTATCTAATAAATTCATAATTATAGGTAAATATGATTACAGATTGCTATAATAGGAAAAGTGGCACAATTAATTCATTTTGTACAGCAATATTGTTTTTTCATTATTATTGAAATTGTTAAAATCCATGCATTCCAGCGAGTAAGGAAATTTCTTATTATAACGATAAAGAGCATTATTTACACCAATTATTAGCACAATCATACACACGTGAATCCAGAACTGCAGCAGTTTACTTCGTCCAAGAAACCTTGGGAATATCAAAGTGTTCCGTTAAGCTGTCCAGATGTCTATTGAATTCTTCCACTCTCATCTTGTGTGTCTTTGACGCCTTGTCCATAACTCTTTTGGCTTTCTGAAATTTAAAAGATCACCGTTTTGAATCATTGAAGTCATCCGTCATCAGAGTTACTTGCACTCAACAGCAAGCACACTAAATTCATTTAATCAACTTACCATTTTCTCTTGCATCTGAATGTACCGAAGTTCGGCCTTAGTCTTATTTAAAAGTGGATTTCTTTCTCTCATTTTAGCCTCAATAGCTGCATCAATATCTTCCTGCTCTTCCAGTCCTCCAGTATTTTGATTTGATACAGCAGTTTCTACAATCTTTTTTTCTTCTTCCTTCTTTTTACTTTTCTTCTTCCTGTAATTAGAGAACCGCTGAGTATATATATATTTACAGCACATTATGCTCATTACATGTATTATTACATATGTGAATTAAGTGCTCGGTAGACAACCCAAACATCCCAATTGGTCTGACACTTAAAAGAAAATTTGAAGCTCGTAGTTCATCTGTAAGTTCTCTATGTACAAACGTGAACAGAATTGGCAGTTTTTGTTACTAACAAAAACTCTTGTATGGCTAAACCAATAGCCATTTACTGAGTTCCAATTTTTTAAATATATAAAATATTTATAAACTGCACTAATAGGTTTAGGTATCAAATGGATCCACCAATAAATTAGGAACGATAAGATAACTGTTCACACAGTACGACACGAATTGCTCTCTTCCGACACCTTCTTTATGCATCAACGTTGCTCTTAACATATCCTAATTTCCCCTTATTTCGGAATCTCTGCTACTAGCCACATACGTAGTCCAAAGCATCACTATTTCAAAGTATCAAGAACTACAGCACTTGTCTCCATTTAAAATTCAATTCTATATCATCTGTCCATACAGACTATAAATAATACTAAATACAAATACATGATACAGTGAACTGAGTGAACCCCCAACATCCAAACCATTCATTAAATATATGTATTAATAAAACATACTTCTTTATAGCATGATCCGCCACTTTCAACTTCAGTGACCCAGCTTTGGGAACGACCTCGTAATCCGCCATCTTCTTCACGGTTCAACTGTCCCAACTTCGAAATGACCCACAACTGTTTCTAGTTCCTTCTCTGAAAACAAACAAAAATATGCACATACAACATTAATCGGTTTCACTCTTCTAAACGTCAGTAATGATATCTACTATAAACATGCAGATGCAGTCTGCAAAAATCCAAACAACACAAAATATATTGACCCAGTGTCAAGCATCACACAAACCCATATATTTGTGTATATATTGGTTACTAGACTGACCTTGTTATGCTCAATATTTAACCTCTATTATGTTTCTGGTTTATAATATTTTCTCTTTAAAATGTACAACCAGGTAAGTAAAACTAAAACTAAAACATGAAGAATTTCTTTACTTACCCAACAATTGAAACAATGAAACAACAATCAATATTTCGTAACAAGGAAAACGGCACTAGAAAACTGGAAACGCAGCATGTACCAAAAGCAAAATTAATTAATTGCCTTTTGAAACAGTGGCAACAAAAGAACTTGAACGAAAAACTTGAAATTCAATTTTATTTAAATATGAAATCATGAAATGACAAATGAGTTTGTGACTTGTGACGTTTTCAAATTACATTCTACAATTTTTGGGATTGTTTTGTAAAAATTGTTGCAATTAAAATTTGGTGCTCCTTCTCGTCCCTGTAATTGAGGAGAGGATTAAAAGGTGCCGCTGGGTTAGCTGTTTTCCCATGTTTTTTTTTTTTGAATTCGAACGGGAAGCATGGTTATTTTTCCCGCACGGACCATGAGACGCCGTTTCGATAGTGCTTTTTTTCCTTTTTTTTCCAGAAAAAACGCACTCCATACAACACGACAACGCACCTTGCCCAGACACGCCGCTCAACAGCAGAGACCGCCAGAGCATATTTCAATGTGCTCTGCAGCGGCACTCTTCAGTGTGCAGACGAGGAAGGTGATTTGAACGAGTACAAAGCGAGAGTGAGAAAAACGAAGACATGGCTGGATAAAAATTGAAGAAATTCAATTTCAAAAACAATACCCATGAATTTAGTCAGTTAATTACTGCAATTCAAATCGTCCGAAAGGCCCCTCGGGAAAACGTGGATCAGCTGCAGCAGGTAAATTATTAATTTCCTTCACCGTTTTGGCGATTCCTCTGTATATTCAAATCTGTACCCGGCATGCACAATGTGCAAGTTGGATTCACTTTCAGGGGTTAAAAATTGAGTTAATTTAAAGGTTTTTTATTGTCGAAGGTCTCATCCAGATACATATTGTAGAGTTAAGAGGAAGTAAAGTTACGGTGGAAATTCTGGTTTGGGGAATATTTTCTTTGATGAAGGGGGCGATTTCATTTACCGGGAATGAGGTACAAAAGCCGGTTGGGTATAACATACGCCTGAAACAGCAATTGTTGGTTTCACTTTTGCATTTAATTGGAGAGAGTGTTGCCATTCATTTTGATGAGAGGATATGTATGGTGATCACACAGGTCTTCGGATAGGATTGGTTATACCCGTAATGTAATGGATATTGCTGCTGTAAGGTGTGGTATAGATACAGAGATAAATAGTCGTACTTTTGTGTATTAGAGGACGGAGATGTGACCTTGTCATGATGAATTATATTTGCTACTCTTGAAGGAGAATGACGACAAACAATATCACCAAGATTGATACTGAGACTGGTCACTATCATGTTTCCAAGTAGTTTTTACCTTTTTACTATTTAGGATATGATTTTGCTGTGTTGAAATAACTAAGGTTGAACGTATTTCTTTCAGACATGCATCTTTACAATCTTACCCTTCAAAGGGCGACGGGAATCACCCATGCCATTCATGGGAACTTCAGCGGGTCGAAACTCCAGGAAATTGTTGTGTCCCGCGGCAAAATCCTGGAGATTCTTCGTCCGGATCCTAACACCGGCAAAGTTATTACCTTACTTAGTGTGGAAGTTTTTGGAATTATTCGGTCCCTCATGGCATTCCGCCTCACCGGAGGAGCGAAAGGTAATGCATGGAGTTAATGTTAGAACTTTGACTACATCGTTGTGTGTTTGGGAATGTTATACTTACAAGAATGCTTTAATTATGTTTGCAGACTACATTGTTATGGGGTCTGATTCTGGGAGGATCGTCATTTTAGAATATATTCCAAGTAAAAATGTTTTCGAGAAAATCCATCAGGAAACATATGGTAAAAGTGGCTGTCGAAGAATCGTGCCTGGTCAGTATTTAGCAATCGATCCTAAAGGACGAGCAGTGATGATAGGTAAATCTTCATGAAACTGAACTTCACCTTAATTACCTGTATCTTGTATGTGCGTATCATGGTAGACCCTGAGCACACATCAACTTAAAATGGTTGTATATTTTTCTATAGGAGCTGTGGAAAAGCAGAAATTAGTATACATTCTTAATCGTGATGCCCAAGCTAGATTAACAATATCATCTCCGCTAGAAGCACATAAAAGTAACACCCTTGTTTACCATCTGGTTGGCGTCGACGTCGGATTTGAAAATCCCATGTTTGCATGCTTGGAAATGGACTATGAGGTAACTGATCGTAATTCGTTTGGGGTCGTGATGGGAAGCTAATTCCGTGTAGTGTATTACAAAGGTGTACTGCGACAATTAGCCCGGTTGCGCAATGATGACCAGTTATTTGCTACTCTTGAAAAAGATGACGATAGCTATACCACTAAACTGAGAGCAACAAGAGACGAAGTTAAAATCTCGCCTTTTTTAGTAGCTGAGTCTTGGTAATGTATATATTCTGTTTTGTCCGCAGGAAGCTGATAGTGACCCTACTGGGGCTGGAGCACAGAACACTAAACAAACATTAACATTTTATGAACTGGATTTAGGTCTAAATCATGTCGTACGAAAATACAGTGAACCGCTTGACGAACATGCCAACTTCCTCATCACTGTGCCCGGCGGCAACGATGGACCTAGTGGCGTTTTGATATGTTCTGAAAATTACATCACTTACAAGAATTTGGGAGACCAACCGGATATTCGGTGCCCTATACCTCGAAGACGGGTAAGCTAGGTGTTCTACTTTGCTTTTGGAAATATTTACCTTCATCCACACTTGTTTGGAAATGGCTGAAATCGAAAAACCTGTGTAGTCTATTCGCAAGTGTTCGGTTGTACAACGGTTCTAAGTTATTCTATTGTACGCTTGTAAGAAGATTAATTTATTTGTGTCGAATGTAGGGTTAAGTGTAGAGTTTCACATTCACTTAAAACATCTTGTAACATTTGTGCTAACTGACTACCATTTCATTTATGCACTTCGGTATCTCCGGTAATTTCTGTATTATGAAGTTATTGGTCGTAAACAGTGCTAAATAAACGCAGGCGCTAGCATCGTTGGGATTATTTTAATTGATAAAATTAGCCTTGGATTCAATACCCTGCTACAATGATCGATTCTTAAGCAATAGTAGTTTCCAACTCAGAAAATGTGGGCTAAAATTTTTATTCTAATCGAGTTTCGTATAATTTTCTAGAATGATTTAGATGATCCGGAGAGGGGGATGATTTTTGTATGTTCAGCCGCTCACAAAACGAAAAGTATGTTTTTCTTCTTGGCTCAAACGGAGCAAGGTGACATTTTCAAGATCACGCTGGAGATTGATGAAGATATGGTCACTGAGATTAAGTTAAAATATTTCGATACTGTTCCTGTTGCGACATCCATGTGCGTCCTGAAAACCGGCTTTTTATTTGTGGGGTCAGAATTCGGCAACCAGTGAGTTTAGCTACCGTGTATAATTTGAGTAACATTAACTGCTACGAGTGCGAAAATTGATTTACCACTTTTGTCGACAGTTACCTGTACCAAATAGCCCACCTTGGAGATGACGATGATGAACCGGAGTTTAGTTCAGCTATGCCTTTAGAAGAAGGTGACACGTTTTTCTTCGCTCCGCGAACCCTAAGAAATCTTGTTCTGGTGGATGAAATGGATTCACTTTCCCCTATAACTTCTTGCCAAGTGGCAGATTTAGGTGAGCTTTAATGTAAGATTTACGCAATCATGTTGCTGGCAGGAATGCTTACATAAATTTATAATTGCAGCTAATGAAGACACTCCTCAGCTATATATGCTTTGCGGCCGAGGCCCACGCTCATCCATGAGAGTTTTACGCCATGGTTTAGAAGTGTCTGAAATGGCTGTGTCCGAGTTACCCGGCAATCCGAATGCAGTTTGGACTGTGAAAAAACGAGCTGATGGTAAGGATATTTTTTACCGAATTTTGTCGTAATTTTCGTAATTGAAATGATGCTTTTGAACATGTTAGACTTATGATCTAATTGATGATTAAATTATTTTTCTCCTGATTATGCGAAATTTTGCTGCGCAATTTTCTTCACGAAAATTCCTAATTCCCATTTCATTTTCCAGATGAATTCGATTCCTACATTATTGTGTCTTTCGTTAACGCTACTTTGGTACTTTCTATTGGGGAAACCGTGGAAGAAGTAACAGATTCAGGATTTCTAGGAACTACTCCTACATTGTCATGTTCAACATTGGGTGAAGACGCACTTGTGCAGGTATGTATTATGTAAAATACTCCGAAAATCGCTGTTGGTCCCAAAGTTTTCTGGTAATTGTGTGGACCAACCGTATATTCATACGCCTAATGTTTTTGTTTAAAATACAATGGTTTTGATGATCATGTAGATTTATCCTGATGGTATACGTCACATTCGCGCTGACAAGAGAGTAAACGAGTGGAAAGCACCGGGAAAGCGATCAATTTTCCGTTGCGCCGTAAATCAGCGACAGGTCGTTATTGCTCTCACAGGTGGAGAGCTTGTCTACTTTGAAATGGATCCTGTAAGAGCCAACTTGAAAGTCTATACAAAATTGATTAACGTCTCATTTTTAGTAAAATGTCATTGTGTGTCTTGTTTACATAGACTGGACAATTAAACGAGTACACTGATCGTCGGGAAATGCCAGCTGATGTCGTCAGCATGAGTTTAGGATCCGTTCCTGTTGGGGAGCAACGATCAAGGTTCCTTGCTGTTGGCTTGGCTGATAATACCGTCAGAATAATCTCCCTCGACCCCTCGGTGAGTGAATTGATTGGTTTGAATCAACGTTCGTATACTATTATCAAAATGATGATTCTGCTTTCTTACTTTCTCTGGTGACAATGAAGTTTGTGTTCTGCAGTACTGAAAACATTACACCCAGTAACTTTTGGGAATGGCTTGTTTCGTTTTTCTAATAACCGTTTCTGTTTGCAGGACTGTTTGTCACCTTTAAGTATGCAAGCTTTACCTGCACTCCCGGAGTCACTCTGTATAGCTGAAATGGGTGCTTCTGAAGATACTCAACAAGGAACAATATATCTTAATATTGGATTGGAAAATGGGGTTTTATTGCGGACAGTCTTAGATCCAAACACCGGTGACCTGGCTGACACGCGAACCAGATATCTAGGTTCCCGGCCAGTCAAACTTTTCCGTATCAAGATGCAGGGTGGTGAAGCAGTATTAGCTATGTCTAGTAGATCTTGGATGAGCTACTATTTCCAAAACCGGTTAGTTTTATAGAAATATACATATTTCCATACCAAACCGTATGTAAAACTCGTGTCTTTAAACATAACTTTTGTGCATTTCAGATTTCATTTGACTCCTCTTTCTTATGAAATGTTGGAGTATGCTGCAGGGTTTTCATCCGAGCAGTGTCCAGAAGGAGTCGTGGCTATTTCAACAAATACATTGAGAATTTTGGCAATGGAAAAGTTGGGAGCCATCTTCAATCAAATGTCTTTTGCGCTAGAGTATACTCCAAAGAAGTTTGCTGTTCATTCGGACACGGGGCACCTGTTAATTATAGAGACTGATCATAACGCTTATACGGAAGAAACTAAGAGCCAGCGACGAATTCAAATGGCTGAGGTATAAAGAATCAACTACCATTGTTTATTTACTGTATGCATCTGAGAATGATGAGAGCTAAAAATGCACTATTAGCTCTTACTTTGTTTTTATCCGAACTAAAATGTCGACAAATGCCCCCGACTGACTCAGTGAAATGTTAAACACATCACTTGTTGTCATTTGGCCTTCAAGGTATTTAAATGTTGTTTTGCTCTTGCACGGTAGGAAATGAAAGACGCAGCTGGGCCAGATGAACAAGAGTTAGCTCAGGAAATGGCGGATGCCTTTCTTCATGAAGATCTCCCAGATAGCAACTTCGGAGCTCCCAAAGCCGGTCCAGGCATGTGGGCCTCTATAGTTAGGATAATGGACCCGGTGGAAGGCAAAACTTACTTTTTCTATAGGTTTCCTCAAAATGAGGCGGCGATGAGGTATTGTACCGTTTGAACCGTTCACGGACAAAAACGCATGTGTAAACGTATTATCTTTAAAGTGTACATATGTATTGTTTTTAGTTTGGCGTACTGCAAGTTTGCCTCACAAGGCGAGTTCCAACATTATGTTTTGGTTGGAGTAGCAAAAGACTTACAATTATCTCCACGCCAAGCGGTCCAAAATTACATTTACACATTCAGGTAAAATATGCAACTTGTCATTCCATTTTCTAAAGTCAAGATGTTAAGTTCAGATGTTTACAATACGATTGATTGTCTGTTACAGAATTAATGCTGATTGCACAGAGTTAGATTTTGTTCATAAAACAGTCATTGAAGAAGTTCCATATGCTATGTGTCCTTTCCAAGGCCGTGTTTTGGTGGGAGTAGGAAAAATATTACGTCTGTACGACTTTGGAAAGAAAAAGCTTCTCAAGAAAAGTGAAAATAAGGTAAGATGTTTTATGTGCTACCGATTGCTTGATACATTTATTAGTGGTAGTCAATAATGATTGTTTTGTCTTTGCAGCATTTACCAAATTTAATTGTACACATTGTGACAACTGGAGCAAGAATATTCGTTTCGGATGTACAGGAAAGCGTACATTTTGTTAAATACCGTAGATCGGATAGCCAGTTAATAGTTTTTGCTGACGAGACTAATCCTAGATGGCTAACAACATCCTGTGTCCTCGATTATGATACAGTAGCTTCCGCAGACAAATTTGGAAACGTCTCTGTGGTAAGTATTGATGGCATGATTACAGTTGGGGGCCGTGCAAATATTATGTGATCAGTCGGATGGGGTCATCATCCACCCTTTTACTTAACATGGATTACGTGTGTGAAGGATTTTTCCCAATTTATGGTTGTATAATATTTGCATGGTCCTTTGTACTGGTGCTGTTGAACTTCAGCCACGGTTCTGATTTCCACAATAGTGTAACACTAGTCTATTGGGTTTCCTATGAAACAAAGCAAAAATGGCAGTTTTATCCCTTACAGTATCACATTGATAAAAATTTAATTAGAAGATCACTTTCTTATGACTTATATTTGGGTCACTGACGTTTTGTTTATCTTGGTTAAGTTCGGAAAAGCAGTAACGCGTTTATTATGGTAAATCGTACAATGTTCTCTTGTACCAAGAAATGAATATATTCCACGGTAGATGCCATTCTTGCCAGTATTATTACATTTGTAAACACTGCAATGGTACACACTCACATGTTTACAAGTGTAGTGTTTACGTTTGTCGGCTCTCTGGCGTTCCGCTTACGGGGGTGCTTCTGAATTTCATTGCACGAGCTGATGTCAGGTAATGTTTTTCATTACAGTTAAGATTACCCTCAAATACATCAGATGATGTTGACGAAGATCCGTCTGGAACAAAAGCCTTATGGGATAGAGGTCTTCTCAGCGGTGCATCAAATAAACTGGAGGTCCTCTGTAATTTTCATGTTGGAGAAGTAGTCCTATCTATGCAGGTACAACTAATTCGACGTTTTGTTTTAAATGATTACTGACCGTTATTTAGAAGAATGATGTGCTTTTATTGATCCGTGTTTCACCTGAGCTTTCTGATTACATCTCAATATCTGACTCACTTGGTCTCCACAGTACATAAACATTTTTGTTACGAGAAGTGAATTGAAAATGTGGAATTTCTTTCTATTACAGAAAGCAACATTAATACCTGGCGGAAACGAATCCTTAATCTATACTACCCTTTCTGGAAGTATTGGAATCCTCGTGCCTTTTACGTCTCATGAAGATCATGACTTTTTCCAACATTTGGAAATGCATATGAGAAGTGAAAATACTCCTTTAAGTGGCAGAGATCATTTATCTTTTCGGTCTTACTACTTTCCTGTTAGGGTAAGCCAGTTTCTTTGTAATCACACTGTAACACCTACCTTCTTTTTAAGTATATAACATATGCGTGATGAGAGCTAATCGCACTATTAGCTCCTTCTTTGTTTGTGACCTGAATCATTATGTCGACAAATGCCCCCGACTGACATCGTACTTCCACGAAGTACTGTGCGAACCTGAATTGGTTTGGAGGGGCAAGTAGCATTACTTCAGAAATGTTAAAGTGTATTCTCATTTATGTTTTTAGAACGTTATCGATGGGGATTTGTGTGAACAGTTTAACTCCATGGACCCTGCAAAGCAACGAAGTATTGGTGAAGATCTGGATCGCACACCGAATGAAGTTGCCAAAAAGTTAGAAGACATAAGAACTCATTTTGCATTTTAGGGAAATTTATATTACATTATATATAGCCGTTAGTCTTAAGATGACCATGTCTTTTGTACATATAGTTTTTAAGATTTTGTATTTAAATATTTATTTATCAACTTCATGAACTTCTATGATGCTGCTTAAATTTATATGTGAAAATAATATTTCGAAGAATTTTTAACAAGACCAAAAGCGACTATAGCATTTTCGGTATTCGTAATTTGCATGTTGACTCAAAGCATTTGACAGTGGCCCCAGACAGCGATTGTTCCGCAGAAATTCAAGGAAGAAGCATGTTGATATTCGAGTATGTTATATATTTTTTTTTTTATTTCCATTGTTCACATAATTTTTAGAAACTTTGATAAATTCTTAATGCGTAAACGTGACCAGGACGAGGTCGTGCAGTGGCTACCGTGTGTACGCTGCTTGGGAGAGGGCGTGGGTTCGATCCCCACCCGACACTAACCATTTTCACTGAGTAACAGCGGCTTTTTCCCACTGAGTTTTTTTCCGACTGTTCCCCCAAGTAGGAAGGACTGGTACGGGGACAAGGTTCCCCATAGTTAAGAGAAAAAATGCACAACCCGAGAGAATAAAGGGAAACACTCTGTCAGACCATATGGTATATCGGAGTATAAACCCCAGGTTTTATTTTTTTATTATAATGCGTAAACGTAAATATGAAGGAAAATGTTTTTTAAAAAACTATATTAAATGTTTCCAGAGTTAGATACTGACACTACGACTGGCCGTAAGTCAGATATTTTGCTGCCCAGTCAATTCTTCCCAAGACATTATTAGGTTTTGTTGATTTCACTACTTCCGTGGTTGTTCCATTGACATATCCACTTTTCCTAGTACTATAAGTTGATGGATAGCCCACATTGGTCCTTTGGTAGCCACTTTGGTTAACACCAACAATTGAACCATCATACCGAACAACAGCCCCGCTAGCTCGGCCAAATCCTAGAAGAAACAGGGGAATGTTACTTCCAAATTGTATGGTCATTGCATGGAAATGACAACATGAGGATAAAATCTACCCCGTGTCGTAGTGATTGCGTGATAAATGTATAGGAAGTGATGTTCGTGTTACAGAAAGATACTCATTCGTCTTAGAAAGTTGAGTTAGAAGAGTGCAGTTGTAAAGATTGATGTGCATAATAGAAAACTGGAACTATTTGATCAAACATGTTAGGTTGCAAGAGTTTTCCCAGGAAAACTCAAAGGATTAAGGACTGGAGGACGATTGGACAACCACCAAGTATGATCCACTCACTTAGTTCTTTTTGGACAACGTCAGTTTAACATATGAGACGAATATTCGCACAGGCACATACATTTTATACAAGAGATGATAAAAATATATTTCTTTGCTACTTAAAAAATGACATGCTTAACTGGGAACTAAAAAAAATCACTATTAGCGCAATGGCAATTTTGCAACGGCACATACTAATTTAATGATCAAGAGTAAGCTGGAATCCTGGACAACATTGGATAGATATATGTATAAGTAGCATATCACCAAAGGTGAAGTTACCGTATGCATATACATTACGCCAACATACTATACCATGTAAGGATAAGCATGTCCATGAACACATCCTATGTATGTGAAGGTCAATCTGAAGAAAAAACTATGAGACGATACTAATGGGTAGAAATATAAGCTATTGAAGACAATGACAAATAAGGAAAGGCTAGTAAAGCTCGTATACATGCTCCTGTCCAGACAATAAAACAATAGTATAGGACCGATAAGACACAATTCATAAGGACGTAATCACGTAATCTTTTTCAGATTTATCATGCATAAAATAGTAAGCAACAGAAAAATGATGTGGGCCTTCTACAAAGGACGAAATTTTCCATGCGATATTTAGCTTTTTTTTTACATTTATATCCAAAATTATTAAATGAGTTGACCCAATACCTATTCAAATCCAATCGAGAGAAACGAAAATGTTTGATTTTTTTTTTTTTTGGTTTTACGTGGGATAGAGTGAAGTAGAGAAAGAGTCAGAATGAGAGAAAGAGAGACAAGAATGTAGAAGTAGTTTGGTTTTAGATGTCATGCGGCGAATATAATTTTAAAAATTTATGGACGAGAGAATAAAGATGTCTACCCGAAGGCTGAGTGTTGTGTGAATACATGTTTTTCGGAGGAACTGACACATATCGTGCCACCACGTTGGTGCTTGGTGAACGGCTTTTCCCATCGTACGTTTTACTGTACGGTTTTGTGGAAATTTCATTGTGGTTTCTGTAAAACAAAACAAAAATTGCTTGAGATAAAACAAAAGATTCCATACAACAACATCTGTTAAAGGAGACGGCAATCATACATAAGCATATAGAAATTAAAAATACATAAGCATAAACACTTTAAAACGTCTGTGGACGGGCACGAGTACTAACTAAAACTGTGTATTCCATGTACAAATCTATTTTTAAGGTTATTTTACGGAGGTCAAAATCATTGACAAAGGTGGTTAGTGGTTACCGCCATTTCTTTGTAATCTTAAGTCGAAGGTAAAATTCTATTGTGTCTACAGAAAAGTGTGTTTATTTCTTCCATTGCCCCTACCTGGTACCTATGCATACGTTTTTGTCCAAGGCTTCCGAAATACCCGAGTTACACGAAATGTGCATGCACACGAATTCTTCGGCTTCGTCAATTACAATAACTTGCAAATGGAACAGGTTTTGCTCATTCATGGTCACACACTGACACGAAGGTATACACAAACACACATTTGTGTAATCATACGCGAATATATATATAAATATCACATATGTACACGCCGGCAAATAGTAATACACACTATAAACACATGTTATTAAACAACCCACACACTCCTGGTAATGTCACATTATTTTACCTTCTTCACAACCTTCTTTATCAATGCAAAAGGCATTTATCAGGGCCAGGGGAAAAAACTTTTTTCCGAATTCCCACCAGTCTCCATCAGAACACTAATTTAACCATTAGTCCCTTGATTATGCAATTCATCCATTCGACTTTCTCCGCCGTGCACGGAGAAACAAAAAAAAATGGTTATGCCTCCCACTTTTAATTATTTTGTGGATACTAATAGCTTTTAAAAGCGTGGAGGAGGGTGTAAATAATTATTTTTGTCGGCGAAAGTTTCATAATCGCACAATATATGGGGAAATTCGCGCAATATATCGAAAATTCCATAATCGCACAATATATGGGCTGAACCCATCATTCCAGACTATATCGCCATGTTTTAATCATTACCAATAAATACTACATTGTCACCCTGTAACCAAATGTCCCACTCCCTTTTATGTGTTATTGTGGTAACCCACCAACATAGGATCATCCGACTTTCTTTTTGTGTGAAGTATACAGTACCAAAAAAAAAAACTTTTCACCTTCAAGTGCTTCAAGTGCTTTTCTTCTTGTACGTGATATAATTTCGTCCTTTATCTTGCAAACATGTGCAAATCCTTTTCTCAATATATACAGAATATAATAGAGCCTATATGAGTTGTATAGGAAAGCAAATGAGTCACTTTGTATATATTTACATGGAAATGGAGAATTTATCGTCTCCACCGACTTGACCACCTCTCCGTATAATTTTTCCCAGTATAGCCATCACTATTTGAGCTAATAATGCACTACCACACACTGTAGTCGTATTTACTCTTAAGCAATCAATACCTCCTTCCTTTTGTGAGCTAAGCTGCGACTTTATAGCTATACAGCAATAATATCTGAGAGGTGGGAAAGGTAATCGTAATTGTGCAAACACATTCAATGTACTTTACCCCTTTGGAAACCAACTTTCTCCTTGAGAAAGGCAACCGTTTGCTTTTGACCACACGTGAACGGTATAAAAAAAAAAGATGGACAGATAGCAATGGAAATCATGAGTTAGTTTGTGCCAGGTATTGTACAGTCAAAAGGGTGTCCTTCTAGACGATCTGTACCTCGTGGATATGTACCACCCTGTATTCTTTTATTTTATATTGCATTATTTTATTGTGGTCGTACAAATTTTCAAAAAAAAAATGTATATGCTTCTTGATATCGTTAAGCCTATTTTCTGATGAAAATTACTTCTATTCACTGAAATCTACTTATTTTCTTTTGGGACCTAAACTGTGCTAGATTATGATACATGATTTTCTTACCCGTCGTAGTTCTCATCATATAAATCTCTTTCCCATTTAGGATTCATCTTTTTAGTAAGGCTGTCGTATACGTCTGGCTTCACGGATTGAAGCGGTATATTTATGGACAGTTGAGGTGGCTGTTGTGCTAGGACCAAAGTTTGGGTCAAAATATCGGGCTTGGTGATGGGTTGCTGTTGTGCCACGGCTTCCGCTTGACGCCTACTATACGACTGAAAAAATGGGTACCTATATACAAATAAAATAAAATTCCAGAATTAGCCAAAATATGTCAAAATAAAATGACACCAGTAAATATCCTGTCCTTCAGAGAACGCTGAGAGAAATTGTGTACGACCAAAAATAATACTGCCAGACTCGGCGAAGGACAATTTAGGGTTATAATTAGGACCAAAAAAAGGTGACATAACGGGAAAATCTTTAGTTAATTCACGTGTGAGAATTACAGATACAAATATGGCGAATCATTAAAATAATGGTGATTATGTGTGAGTCAGTAAGAGTCAAATAATTACTTTGACTTATCTTACCTCAGACATTGATTTGCTGAAGGTCGGTGCTTGGGATTCCACCTGAGCATGTCTTCCAATAAAAATATAGACTCTTTACTGGCATTAGGAATAATTTTGGACAATGGCGTTGCATCGAACTGTGGGAACCTGAAGTTCATTTGCTTTGCTAAAGAGAAGGCTTCCGGCCAATCAGTCTATATTTTAAAAGAAAATACATATGTATATATACGGATATTCCAGGAGAATTGAAGGCCATTGAATACGTCCCTCATTTTTTCATGTCTGTATAATTCAGCCATGCAATTGTTGCTATTTATTGCAATCACACTCTATTCTTCATACATTATTCAGCAGCGCGTGGGGTTTGTTCTCAATATGGTTTTATTTCTTTCCTTTCCCCCACAAAGACAACGTTGGCGAGAGCATTTTGTACCATTACAGTTATCTGTAGTATACGTGCCTGATTATATATGTGCGATGGATTTATGAAATAAATATAACTTACGGCTCCTGGAGTTCCAAGAACAGAGCAAATTTTAAATATCTCATCGATTTCACTTGTTCCAGGGAAAAGTGGTCGGAATGTGTACAATTCTGCCATGATGCACCCGACCGCCCAAATGTCAATTGGGCTACTATAAAAGGTGGCTCTAAGCAGGACCTCTGGTGCTCGATACCTGGAAAAATAAGGAATGTATGGACAAGTTACAAAAATGAAGTATCATACAGATATTATATGAATTGGAAGAACTATACATATACATACATACATGCATATACAATTTCAAATGCTTTTACCCTTCATGAATACCCTCATACATACAATGAACATACCTATTAATGTTTATTATACTCCCAGGCTGTCAGGCCCAATAATGTTTGCCAGTACACATTGAGCTTCAATGACTTTCACTCCTTTCTCTCCCTCCGCCGCCTCCCCTTTCTTTTACGCCTCTCACAAATATCCCATAATAGGACTACAACAACAATAAATGCTACGCCTGGACAGTCCCATAAACTATCTGGCCGATCATTCTCTCCACAGAGAAAAGATAGAGCATGACCACACATTATTAAGTAGTCACGCTTTATTCGCATTACCGTTATTATCTTCTTTTTTTATTATTGTTATTATTATTATTATTATTAATATTATACCATCCCTGTCCCAGAGAGGTTCCCCAATGGATATACAATATGGAAACCCGCTCACAGAAATGAATCCTCTCCTATACTTTGTAGCTTGGGCCGGGCCTACCAGCCCCGTCTGGAGGATGTTCTTGGGCAAATATGATTAAAATTTATTTTGGAGATAATTAATGCATTAAGGGGAGAATTCTCCATCAGTTTTTTTGATGGGACGCACACGAAAGGATACGCGGGTGCTTTTTGCGTCTGATGGTAAATTCAGAAATCATCTGCCCCCTGTCAATTTGGTGAGGCTTTATCAAATGACAGGTAGTATATAGGAGTGAAAGTTTAGCTACTTTTTGCAACTTTTTAAATGTATATAAATCCGCTATGGAGAAAGCTGTGCATACGGGAAAAGAACAAAGGCTGGGGAGGAGAGCCCATCATGTGTGATTTGATTTGGCGGAGATAAGCTAAATGAACCTTTCTCTGTCAAGAAAGTTTGTTTCATGTGTACAATGAAACAAAGGCAGTTTGGGATTCCTTATTTTATTTCTTATTATATGTCCCTATGGGCATGTAATACACATATGTACGTACATACATGTACGTACTACATAGGTACCGAAAGTGTCTGGGAAAATGTCTAAGCAAATTAGAAAGTATACAGTTGTACCTACACAAAATCCTGTTGTATGAGTCCATACGTATGCATATGTCGATAACATTGACGCGCATTCAACTTGAACGATTTAAAACCATGAAATATTCAAAAGTTGAATGTGATGGGAAGTCTGTACATGCATTATTTGAGTTAGGCCCACACAAGTTTATTATGCACATTCCGGGTATAAATTCTTCCCTGTATTATGTTTTTGTGCAACATTTCCAAAATGTATAAAGAGATGCTATTTCTTTGCGTGACACCATTTTTTGTTATGTTTTTGGTTGAATAAAAGGAGCAAGAATCCACCAGTAGTAAATTGAGTGTTCCAACTGCACGTGATATATCAATCAAAAAAATTGTGACCAATTCAATAATTATTTTTACATTGGCCTCCATACACACAAATGCATAAATAATACTCTCGGCCATGAAGACAATGAGAATTTGTGGTGGTGACGCAAAGCTTTAATGGTGACTGTCCTCCCAGAACAATTATGGGGAGAATAGTTGAGTGAAAGCATTTTGGGAGGTAAGTGATGTACATTATCAGGGCCTACGAAAATCTCCTGCCTTTTGCAAAATGCCGTAAGTGCAGTGGAATTAATGACTCATTGCACTAAATAAATCCTCAGGGGCATCCATGGAATTCAAAATGAAATTCAATGTTACATTATAATCTATGGAGAATATACCAAGAAATAATAATTCCTCAAGAGGAAAAACAATACTCACCATCTTGTAGAAACATATTCCGTGTACGGAGGCATGGACCGGATTTCTCGGGCCAGTCCAAAATCCGCAATTTTAATCACGTCTGGTCCCATACAAAGGAGATTCTCAGGTTTCATATCTCGATGGAAAAAACCATGTTTGTGCATAAATGCCAGTCCTTGAAGGACTTGATACATCATTTTTTGAATCATGTCTTCTGGGAAGACTTTCTCTCTGCAAAAGACAACAAAAGCCACCAAAATTCAGAGATATTTCTGATAAAAATACTCCCATGTAAAACATGGACCAACCCACACCGTACAAGCGTCGGATTGAGAGGGGGAGAAAAAATTGCGAAGCAATTAGGCTTTGAACAAATGGGAGTAACAAACGCGGAACCGATTTCTTTGTGGATAAACACGGGCAGTACATGAGGGCAAAAGGGGAAAGTAAATGACCGGAAGAACAAGGGATATACATATATACCATATACCAAAAAAAAATATACTTTAATATACAAAACACAGAAAGAAAAGCAACATGTTAACACTCTCCGAAACATTTATGTGTCTTTTCCCTCTTTCACCAACTTTTCTCCTATACATGGAGTACCTCCGTGGTGGGGCAAGGTGCCAATGACTTTTGGCCTACTTCATAAGAGCGGGCCAACGAAAGGGTTATTCCTTTTCTTCTACTATAATTCCCACACGAATTCCGTCTTTTAAGAAATATTATGTTGTATAAAATATGCATATATCGGACTACTATATAGAGTACTAGCAGAAGAAAGGAAAGGGGGGGGGAAAGCCCGGAAACGTTTTAGGCTTGCAAATTGTATCAACTATAATATATTGGGCACTGTTAGCCATCATCATTAATCAAGTTCCCGAATAGTCAAGAAGCATTCACACAGCGCTGCGTGAGAGGAAAGACTAATTTAAGTGCTGCATTATCCAACTCCAGAAAATGTCGACGCTTTTATTTATGACTTGTCTTGATTCTTTTCTACGTATCAAAATGAGAAAGATGATATCGTCAGGGAAAGTTTACATACATAACTAGATAGATAATACTCCATAGTCATTCACACTATTTGCCCCCAGATAACATGTATGGGATAAAGGAAGAAAGGAAAATCGTGTGGCTTCATTTTAATTTCCTTATTCCTCAGAGAAAAAGTTATTACAAAAAAAAAAAATTGGAAAAGAAATAAAAACGAAATAAAAAAAAGACTCACCCGCGTTCATACCGACTCTTCATCAATTGGTAGAGATTCTCTTTCATGTATTCAAAGACGAAGTACAGGGTGTCATTCTCCCGGATGACTTCTTTGAGCTTCACCACATTGGCATGACTCAACTTCTTGAGGGACTGTGAAATTATTAATATCACCAAAAGGGTTACACTTCCTACAATTTTTTATTGTATTACATGGAAACCAAGGAAAAGCAGGGGATGGAATCATTGCATGACAATAATGGGGGAAAATCATGATTGCTTGGGCGGTTTTTCTATACTCATAAAAAAAAATACAAGAAAAAACCCTCCCTCCTCCGGTCTGTGAGAGAGTAAGGTACTGTAGTAGAATCGATAACATGCAATATATGTCCTCATTCAATTTCTTTCCCCAAAAAATACAATCAGGAACCCAAAACTGACTTCCCTTTGTCCAAAAGGAGATGCAAAGGGGATTTAGTGACAAGGATGAAAAGGAGCCTCCTGGGGAGGAAAACGTCATTGAAGCGGGAGAGTTGTCCATTACAATGCCATGGAACGTTATTTTTGGTCATTTGGCGTAAATAACACAGTAATTACAGGTAAATTTAATCAAATGACTCCGCCGGGGAAGAATAAAGGATACGTTTGAGTGGAATCCACTGTACATAAGGACATGTACATGTAATAATAAAGTCATTCAAGTTCCATATAATACATAGTCATTATAACCCATACTTTTTTGACATTGTCCCTCACCGTCTTTATTAATTTGACATGTTTATCGGCTGATTGCCTTTCCTTTCTCAGATGCATTAATTACCGAGGGAAATGGGTAGCATTTAGTATTTCTTAGTATTGATCAGAGGATACGTACTTATACATTTACGTATCTCTCCCATAGACATGTTAGGAATCATCCTTGAGCGCAATTCAAGGTTCTCCATAAACCGGGGACGCATTACGTGAGTATGTATGTGAAGGTGACAACGCATTGTCTATCACATACATATGCACATATTATATATGAGATTAGCCATTCTCTCCATTCTTTCGGCTTTCTCCAAGGGAAAATACCTCTTTCTCCAGGCCTTTCAAAGGCGTGGGCTCAAAAAAATATTACTCCCAAATGTCAGGCTGTTATCTTTTTTTTTTTTTTGCCATTTTGTTATTCATGAAGGAATCAAGAGGAAAATGCATGGCAATTTTATATCAACTCAAAGGAGTCACCTTTTTCAGGGAAGGACAGACTTTATTTCCGAAAAATACCCGCGGAGTTCTTTCCAAATATACCTGGTTATAATTGCAAAAAGAGAAAAAAGTCTCAAAAAACCCATAGAAATCAAAGAAAAGGCTTTTTGCGAATCTCCCACCGTGTGAAGGTTAAAGGTGATTAGGAAATGACCAAAAATAGACTGCACTACCCGTGCCTTTTGTCATGCTTCTAAAAAAAAAAAGTTAGGAGGGAATTACTATAATATATGAGGAAGGAGACAAGAAAAACAAGGTGTGACTGTCTAACCTTTACTTCCCGTAAGCTCATCGCCTCATCCCATGTCGTGTACTTCTTCTTCATCCTGGAAATAACAAGTAAAAAAAAAGTATGTATGAATACAGGGACGTAAATCAGTTTTTTTTTATTGTTTGGGGGTGCACACAATGCAGGGGAAGGGGACAAAAGAAGGGAGGGAAATTATACTCGTGGGGCTTAATGGGATTCACTGTAAACCCTTTGTCTGCCACGGAATCAATACAATTAAAAATAGATGGATAAAGGAGAAATCATAGTTGATTCTCGACCGACTGACGTTTCAATTTTTTTTTTTTATCCCAACTGAAAACTGGAGATATTGAAATAATAAATGGAGGTGTCACTCGGTGAAGGCATGGCTTCAAAGCCTTTTTTCTTGTAGTGTGTACGACCAAGACATTATTAAAAGGCTAGCCTTCTGTACGTTAGGTAGCTTCTTCCGCCATCACGTTTGTGCGTATATATTCATTTATGCATACAAAATTGGCAATTTTAATAGTGAATCTGATGCTCCCGGCTAAAGTTTTTTTTTTTTACTGAGAATAGATACTTTATCAAGGCTAAGCTACCATTGCGATCAAATATAATTCGTCCTTGTTCACAAATGATGCTTTGCCTATCAAACGAGCTAACGACAGTGGGTAAAAATGCAGGAATTATTCTGCATCTTGCAAAATCTAGGGAATTTGATGGTTTAAGAAATCTTATGGAACTAAAACGTAAGTTAAGATGCTTTAATTTCGGAGTTAGGGAAATGTGTGATTGGCAGGAGAAATCTAAGAATGTCTAATCTATAAGGAAATATCAGCACTGAATGTCTAGTGTTCTTCATCGTCCCTGGAAAAAGTATTGCCAATGTTCTTCAGCCGGTTCTGACAATGTCAACAACAAAAATGGAAGCACTTTCGCACTGTGTCCACACGTAATAAATACATACATATGTATACATACATACCTAGGTAAATTTCCATTGACCATACACATGTATACCTGCTATGTACTCCGGGGGGAAGCTCACACGCAGCTCATTAAAAAATGTTGGTAAATGTATACCTTAAAAAAACTGTCACATGCACACAAAGGCAATATTTGTCCATACTAAAAAGGAGAAACTATTTTTTTTTTAAGGGAGAGATTGATTTATTCTAGCACCTTGAGGTGTGCAAACACTGTAATAAAACGTGTCTTTTGTCCTCTAGGAGTACATATAATTATGCATCAGTTTGTTTTGTTGTTCCCTCACCTATAGATGACTTTTAGAAGGGAAGAAAAAGAAAGTTCGGGGGATTGTATGAGAAACCAAGGTCTGCTAAGGCCAGCTTGATCCACTTGGCATTATCTAAGGTCATTATTCTATAACTTCCAAGGCTCAACAATACATCGTGCTTTCTCCCTCACTGAATCAGGGTGAAAGGGATTTCTTTGTATTTGTTACCATTGGTTCCCTCGGTTTTTCTAATCTCCACACACCACAACAAGGTTTTGACATTTATCGTCTCAATCCTACCTCCTATCTACTGTATTACTACGACGTATTTTTCGTTATTTTTCCATAGATTCAATTGAGGGAAGTTGATACGGGGAATTAATCCTAAGTTTGCCCATTTGTTCATACGTAACTCCATATTACACAGTAGACCTGGAGAATAAAGGGAGTTAACGCATTCGGAAGTGAGTTATTACCCCGAGAAAAACAGGCAGCAGTAGTGATAAGCCTAACCACGAACCACATTATATGTATGCACACAATCTTCCATGGATACTTAATATACAAATGTATACATACGTCTTACTATTTCATGGAAAATAATAATCCCAGCAGCTGAAGCCCTGTAAGAGAATAATTATTGTGGATCCCCCCCTAATTTAAGATTACTGTGCTTCCCCTTATTGTTATTTTACCGTCCTTTCTCGGAAAAACAGAACCACATATGCAAGTTCAAATGGGCACCAGAATGAATCATAAATGCCAGATATGTCTGGTCAAACATCCAATGACAGTCACGCATGCTATCATGGACGGATTTTCCGACTTGTTGCAAAACCGGCCGTAGTGTCCAGCTTTTTTAAATGATGTTACTACTTCCAGGTGTCCGGTGACAGAATGGGAGGATACGTAGACAAGTGGAGGTCCTGGTAGAAAGTGTCTGTCCCCATGTTTGACAGGGAAGTTGTGATACCATATGAGATAGACCCTTTTACCACGATTCACAAAGTAGGTAAGGAAATCCCAAGGTCCGTCAATACTTTATAGAAGCAATCGCAAAAAAAAAACGCAACTGGTAAACGTGCACGCAAATTCTTAGACGCACTTTCAGTAGAAAGACAGACGGAGGGACAAAGGGGACGAGCGTTACAGAAAGGGTGAAGATATGAAAAGAGACAAAAAATACAGAGAACTAGAGCTGCAGGACTTGAAGAGAGACAAGGAGAGAGCTTAATGCAAGAAATACAGCGAGAATTATGTAAAGAGAAATAAATTAGGTGAAGACAAAGACAGAGAAACGTGTAAAGACAAAGGCAGAGAGAAAGAAAGAGAGACAGACAGAGAAAGAAAGAGACAGACAAAAATATGTATACAGAAAGAAGGAAAGAAAGAGACGGAGAGCACCCCAATTAGGGAATTGTGCAGACAAAAAAGCCCAGTGCACCTGGTTTCATTTTCATAATTGAATCACCATTAATATGAAATCAGTTTCAGGAGCACATTAAAAACCTAAATTGGACAATGTCGAACAGGAAATGCGTTTTCACTATTATCTGGCACAGTTCATTGTATGAAAGACTACTTATTCTTGTATGAATATGAATTCTCGATTGAGACTACCAAGGAGCTTTTAAAAGAGACGTGGATACACAAATACTACAAGAAAGCCTGTAGCCTCCCCCCACGCTCTTTTAATGGACCTGGTGTACACGTCAAAAAGGAGTAGCGGATACAAGAGATTTTTGTTTTTGGTAAACAATCTCCCACAACGGAGAAACTATTGAGGGGTTGAGGGAATAATAAATAGAATAGAATTCCATGTATAATATGACTCACCTCTTAATGGCAACTTTTTCCCCGGTGTCAATCCGCTGACCCAAGACAACAGATCCGTAGGTGCCATCCCCCAACGGTCCCAAAGTCCTATAACGATTCATCATCACCATTGGAACGTTTGGAAGTACCTTCGAAGCGAAGATTTAAAAAAAAAAAAAACCTGCACACTACCACAAAAAAAAAAAACTTTCTTTGGAGCTTTGTTACAAATTCACGCGGATGTCATTGTGAACATGGAAAGGCACGTCGGGGCAATGACGATCACTGGGAGGATGTGTGTACAGCTAAGAATTGTAATCATATTACTGTCTCAACAATTGAGTTGGGAATGGTAATTTTTGAACATTTTCAAAAAAGTGTTAATCTGGAATTTGAACTGAATTGGCAGTTTCAAGAAATGTTTTTTTTTCTAAGGTGAATTGCCGGGAATTACTGTCCACTGAATTTCCATTTAGGAAAGATGAAAAAAAAACACCTTTCCCCGCTAACGTTGACAATGGTAGTAGGGCAACATGACAAGAGTCCGGTGCAGTGTTGCTGCGGCAGGTGTCCGAAGCGTTGTTTGTGTCGGGGGAAAGCCAAGAGCCACACTAAATGGTTGGCAGTAAAAGCTCTCCGTCTACATATGCTCATGCATAAGCCCCCCAAATACATCCCACTTACTATGTATAAAGGTATATATTGTATATATACACCGTCTCAATCTCCCAAAAAATTGTTTTCGCCCCAAGTAACTAAGTAACCCGGGGGAAAAATCGATTTTGTTCATAAAAGTAAAGGACCTACTTGTAACTTGAGTTGAAGACTTGTTCGGTCTTCGGACTTTCTAATAGTGTTTGAATACATGTTATAGAGAAACACTTAAATGAAGGCTCTTATATAGACTATAGACGATGTCATTCACTGGCTACATACCTTAGATTTGGTCACCTTTTTTTTAAGGACCCCACATACAGTATTTTAACGCCTCCTATGGGATATGTATAATAAATGTTACAATGCCTCTTCTATGATTTGAGCTCCTTAAAAAAACGTTATGGAAAAAAGACCGGCGTAGAAAAACTCCGGCAATTTACATACATCAATGCTTGACATTTTCCAGTGGTTGGTAATAATTTTTAACCTTGCTCCAAGCTTCTAAAGTAATATGTTATGTACTATATTTTTCTCTGATTTTTTCTCCCGCCACACTGAAACACCTCCAAGTTCCTCCTGAATAGTTTAAACGACGGGGAAACTGGCTGGTTGTTTGTGGTAGAAAAAAAAATCTACTTCCACCTCCTCCTGACCACAAGCAAATTAAAATTGTTATCGTCCCCAAAAATCGTCCTTTCTCAAGACATCATGGGCATTTTTTTCGTATCCTTCGAATGACTAGTTTTCATGTTCCGTTTTTTTTTGTCGGAGGCAGTGTATTTATGAATATAGTGTGTATGAGCATCTATAATTTCCTGGTGGGTAATATCCGGTCTCAAGGGTTTTTATTTCGTATGCAAGAATGTCGGATGATTCATTTGGAAATTGTGTGACTTGTGGCAGTATTGCGTGAACTGGAGGCTAAAAACAGTGGCAAAAGTTTTCAGTTGTAACTAAAAACACGGCCTTTTCAAAACCAAAAAATTCCTGGACACACCAGCGGGGCCATTATTTTCGTTTCAAAGACTTTTTCTTCCAGATTACAAATATATGAACGGTTTACGATATATGTAGGTAACCCATGTAAAAGGGTTGGCATGCAATTTTTTTTTTACATTTTGAGTCTAATTATCCGTTCAGATTTTCAGGCAAAAACTTAGATCAGCCTGTGATAACGTTAAAATGAGCTAATCTTCTAACAATTTACGACTCAGTCAGCTTGATCCACACGGTAAGGTTTGCTTTCAAGATCCCGCGTGAGTTGATCAAGAATGGAACTTAAAAGCAAATCTTACTAACTAATCCCTTTTGTTTCATAACAACACTTACCCAAGTCGTTGAATGCGAACGTATCAGTTGTTTAGCTGTAATAAATATTAAAATATTTCAACAAAATATCAACAATACACAAGATCAAAACAAAACATATATACTTAAAAAATCCTGGAAAAAATGCACAAAAAAATGAGGACATTCACACAAGGTACTGGCAAAAAATTCAATGAATTCCCTTTTATTGGTGGATATCAATGCATTAAGTAATTGCGGCTAAACAGAAATAGAAAAACAAGTGCAATCTATACAATACAGAAGAAGGAAACAATAATTATTTGGAGGCATGGGGAAATTAGTTGATCGTCCATTCACTTAAGTTTAAGGATGTATTAAAAATTCCTTGTTTTTGTTTCTACAAATGACTAGGGCAAATCTACAGTACAGTATCTCAACGTGTATTTTGATGTGAGTGTGTTTTGTTTTTGGAACGATTTATAAAAATTCTAAGACATAATTACGTTGTATTAAAATTTGACACACACTCCCCCATAAAATTGGTCAACGTTTCTCTTTTTTTTTTGTGTCCAAAATATTTTACGTAAATGAAATAAACAAAAGGTGATACAAATGTGTGTGTGAGTGTTCCTTTGTATCACTGGTGGAAGGAGGGCATCCTTTTTTTTTTTGGAAGGAGGGAAGGGGATGGGGAAGGAAAGATCAAGAAAAGACTAGAGAAATTGGTATAACAAAAAGAATTATGTACAGAATAGAGATTACATACTAATATACAACGTTTAGGGTCTTAAAAGAGAAAAGCCTATTTCACATATAATACATAAATATAATAATAAATAATTACGAAAAAAAACACAATTTGTCAAGCCGTGCTAACTATAGTAACTAATTGATCTTTTTTTTTTCTTTTGAAATCTGGAGTAGTATTTTCTTGTTTTGATTTTTCTTTTCTTTTTTGAGGGGAGAAGTTCCATACGAAAAATTGCTACAAGTTATGAGAATATATAAAAAATCAAAAAAGTTCCTGATGAGCTTGCACATGTTTGTAAGAATAATTGGAAGACACCCATAATCTTGGTAATGACGTCACGAGGTGAAGACAGGAGGCGGTGGTGGAGCTGGAGCCACTGGAAGAGAGATTTGATCGCCAAGGTCGGATGTCATTATTATTCCCCGTTGTCGTACTTATTGTTGGAGGAGGCGGTGGCGGTGGATGGAGGGGAAGGAGAGGGGCCGCTGTGGGGATGTTGTCAATAAGCCCACCATTAAGGAATTTGCTCAAAGTGTACGAGGGACGATTTTGAATCACATGGAAGGTCAAAGGACTCTGACAAATGTGGGGCAACCCATTGGCGGCCAACCTCACCCGGGCTTGGTACAACCCGGGCTTTTGGGGTCGGAAACAATAAATATATCGGAGTTCCTTCCCCGTCGAATCACTGTCAATCCTCATCTGGAGGGGGATGACATTGTCACGGGGTCCAGTGACGGTCACCACGAAATGGATGGGTCGGAAGAGGATCTTCCCCGGTTGGGGCTCCAGGACAAAGAGGCAGGTGGTGGAGGTACAGACGTTCATCTCCTGGGCTCGGATGATGAAGTTGGAGGGGACCAATTGGGACCAAAGGGGTTCGGCCAGGAATTGCTTTGGAACCAATTGACTATTCTTAAATTCCTCATCCTTCGTCGCCGCCTTGGGATTACTTAGGTACAGGAGCTCACTTGGGGTGGGGATGAAGGCTGTTCGGAGGGGACTGATCTGAACCACGGGACTGGTTTTTTTAAATGCCGTCACTCCATTAATCATGACCGGGGGCTCGTTGTGATTATTCAGGGACTTCTTCCACGGGGCGGAGGGCGGTGGGGCGAAATAAATCCCCTCTAACTTCTCCTTCTCCTCTGGCTCATTTCTCAGGGGCAAGGTCGTGATTATCTGGGGGGGAATTTCAGCAGTAAACCACAAATGGAGTAATGTTCAATTACAAAACAATTATGAATAATTATTCTCTCTTTTTTTTTTAAATAACTTTAATTTAAAAAAAAAATGTAATACAATAATACAAAATATACATGAAAAAAAAAAAAGTAGGCACATATTACAAACTTGGAACATTAACGAACGGAATTATATACGAAGGATAGTCAACCTTCCGAGAAACGGGTAATCCGGGGGTAATTACAGCCCAGGATGAAATATCTAACTGAGAAGGAGTATGGAAATTCACCGTACTGTCCGGATGGTGACCTGGAACACCGGGGGAAGTGTAAAATACTGAGTAAGATTGTATTGTTGGAGCCATCTGAATCGTGGGGTGGGTGGTGCACAACTTGAGAAGGAAACAAATAGATTTAGAGACAAAATCATTTTTTTTTTTTTTTTTGGATTTTATTTCTCACTAAATTTTATATATGGAATTGTGTTTTTAAAATAATAATATTTGTTTTAGTACTAGAAGTACAGGGATACAAAGTACAATTTATTTTTGGTAGTGAAATGGAAGAGATTTACAAGGATTCATATTTATCTGTCAATAATTATGCTCTTGAATCAAATCTTCATTTCATTTTATGGATCAAACTTATATGTGAGATCTTACTTTTGAAGAGAAGCTCCTCAACTTCGGGATTTTAATTTTTTTTTTTATGGGGTCATTTTCAGTGCTTTTGCTGACTTGTGCTAAGAGCAATCATTTTTGTAAAATCAAACTTGAGATTTGTCCATACCCTATTGGATGGATTCAAATTTTTAGACGCCGACAACGACAACACCGAAGTTGGGTTATGGAGTGGGCCTCTTATGAGTGAATTTATTTTTACAATGTTTTGATTTTTATATAATATTTACAGTTTTTTAAAATTTAGTTTGACTATTTGTTTATTTTTAGTTTTGTCAATTTTTATAATATTTAATAACTTTTATTGAAGCAAGTCATATGCAGGACACAAGGTCACGGTCAGTCTATATTCATTAACATATATACAAGGAGAACGCAAGGTAATAGACACACAATTAAACTTAGACAAACTATAAGCTTTACATAAATGTTTTCCTTTCTCGACGTACAAGAAATCCCACTTTCTTCCATGATTTATTGAAATTCATTAAATTATAACAGATCGAAAATTTTCAAGACAAAACACAACAAATATTTAAGTCTCATTGCAAATGGAGAAAGACGACTTAATCCCAAAATAATGTACAACAAAAGTTTTAAACCTGTCAGTATCATTTTGGATCTCAGAGCCTCAGCAGAAGCAGAACTACGTTAATAATAATAATTAATCACTTTTAAATATTTGTTTAATTGTTATATTATGTACAATATATTCATGTATTTTTATTAAAATTGTGTAAGAACTCTAGTCAAGAAAGAGTTTAGACCAGGCTGGGCCGCTAGGCGAGAATTCCTTTCTTTTCCGAAAATAATAAGACATTATTTTTATATTGGATGAATAAAAAATCATTTGAAAAATAGCATCGCAATGAATTATTCTAGGAAAAATATTGCGATGATATAGCTCCATCGTTGTATCATGACTTCATGACACAAAACGAATTTTTATCTATTCATCAATAACCTGTTACAGAACAATTAGAAATATTTTTTATTATTGATGCAAGAATATGCCCAAGTTCAAACAACATCCAAAGTGACCTCACGGTTGCCATTGTTACCCATAAAAAAAAAGTAAGAGCCAACAGTAACAGCAACGATGTATGAATGTGTATAATGAACGTATCCCAATCCCCGGCATATCCCTGGAAAAAAATAATAAAAAAGGATCTTCCCCTTTCCAGTGTTTCCAGGGTTCATTTTTTTTTATGCATAAGTGTATACTCACAGCATTTTTGTCCAGCCCTTTAAGGGATCCGAGGGTACTGGAACAGGTTTCGAACATCAATGAATGAAAAAAAAGGGAAAGGTATCCAGTTTCACATGAACATATGAAGTCCTTACTATGTCCCACATATGCACATTACAGTTAATAGCCTCCAGCAAAAAAGACAGTATGTATATAGAAGTGGACTTTTATATGCTTTATAAAATACTTAGGAAAAAAGTGAATAGGCCGGGGAAGGATACTATGCTGGGCGTAAATAAGACAATATATACATATGATGTGGTAGGACCGTGAGAACTTTTCAAATTTATCTCGACCTAGGCTCCAGGACTGTATCAGGATACAGTAATGACGTGAAAGCTTCCATTTCAGGCATGTCGTTAACCATTTAATAAGGGGGGGAAAGGCTCAAGGCTTGCCCTTGAAGGGAAGATTCCTTGTCTAATGTGTACTGGCCAGGAGCAGTTCCAGCACATGTTTCCAGGGTCCATTCCTTTCCTATGCTGAAGCCCGCCTAAAGCCTCCTGTTGAAAGCTTCCCTTCCAGAAACGCTCCATAAATCCTACTGGGGGTACATTTAGTACATTAATTATTCGTCATTAATTAATTATTAAATATTCCTGGTGGTTTTGCTACGCACTTTTTTTTTTACTTCTGTTTATATTTGTGTATAGCTGTCAAATTAAAGTGTCAACTCAAGACCTACACTATTTTATATTATGATTATTCCCCTTCTCATGTTGGGATATACATTATATACATATTAATTTTTACAACAAAGGTACCCGGGGAAACAATTGTAATGACATTGATGTGCTTGATTAAGAAAGGACACGTTAACTTTAAATACATGAACTAGGAGACAGGTTTAAAAAAAAATTGGGCTGTCAATCAATTTACATAGGTAATCAATTTTTCATCATCAATCAACGAGGGCACATGCATAGATGAAAACTTTTCTTCGTTGGTGCTAGAACCTATAGAATGTATCCAGTGATGTAATATTTAATTGTACACATGCTTTTTTCTCAGGCGTGGCATTAAAATAGTTTCGAATGTTTTATTTTTTGTCCAAAGTAGACATGCAGCCGCAATTAACTATAAATCCGATCATTCGTCATTCTGTTGCTTCAGAAATAAATAGTTTTTCGCTTTCTGGTGTGCTACAGAAGTACATGTATATGTTCGTACGGTATATTGCATTTTGGATGCTTGTATAGGAAGGCGATGAACACACAAATAATAAAATATTTTCAAAAATCAGATTTGTCCCCATTCAATTTTGATGCATTCAAGGTTTCGCACATTCTCACGGGGATAAAGAAATTTTTTCCTTAATAATAATTATAATAATAATTATTAATAATAGTTTAATTCCCTCCGATTGCTGTAGGAAAATCACGTTTTGCTCCTTCACGAGTGCTGCTTTACGGCGTTCATTGTGATTGGTGCTTCTGACGGATTATCGTTTATACAGATACGAGCGGAGTAGAATGAAGGATTCTTGAAAAAAGACTCAATGACCTTCTTATCATCGATCATCATCGCTTACGATTGTAAGAGCTTCTCCCAAACTGTGAGAAATTGTTTTACAAGTTCCACCGTTATTTCAAATTCTAGATAAATCCGACCACCGAGAGAAGGACGTGGTTGAAGGCAATTCAGGATTGCGTAAAACTACAGGGACAATGATAATTTACCGGTTTTAACCATGTCCGGTTCCATAAGTGCAAAAATATAGTACTTTTTACATCAAAATCACGAGGTAATTTAAATATCAAGATAATCAGGCAACTAAGGTGTAGATTGCTCTGGATTCTGGATTTTTAAGCAATGTAGAAATGGAAACACTGAATGCTTAAAAACTAGCGGTCTGTCATTGCCATTTTCAGAACTTTGACATCCAGTCGAACTTCGTTTTTTTTTTGTAACTTATTCGTTGCCAGTGAAATTAAAAAAAGCCTTTCATAATTTTGTCTCTGATTTACCTGGTAGTACCCGTAAATACATATTTACTATTTAAATCCCTTCTTCGTCGCTTGACAGTATAAAAACATTAATACGAAAAAATCAGCATTTAGTCGAAATTTGCTTTTAAAAATTAAAAATAAAAAAACGAAAAAATTTCACAGTTCAGAAGGATTTTTAATTCCAGAGGGTAGAGGAAAGAGGAAATAATGTTTTGTGGTATAATTTTGCGGCGATTTTCTTGCCTCAATCACTGTTTTTTTAACTTTATAATTACTATTAATCTATTGTCAAATAAAGTTGTATGCGATGTGCTGAAGAGAAAATAGCCGTTTAATCAATTGATTGGTCGTTACAACGAGATATTTCGGTATTTTCGGGAAAACGTATTATTGTTATTGTTGTCCTGAAGTGTGCAGAATTTCAATCAGCGTGCACGGCCCACAAAAGTCCACCACTTCAAATTCAAATCATTTTTCATCTGACATCACCTGGGCAGATAAATTTAATGTTTGTGTATTTATACATGTATTTATGTATGTATGTATATAGTCAATAGCCACTAGTGAAAGGAACAAAAGAAGAAAATGGGAGGAAGTACAAGGACAATTGATGTTTGCATTTGTTCAAATTTTATTGTTAACTCCATTTTGTTTGACTGATTTACATGATCCAAAACACGTTACTGCGTTCACGTTATAAATTATAAGAACTAAAAAAAAACTTGTGGATAATAATATTTTAACCATCATCGTTTTCCCATATTCCACAAATTCCAGCCTCCTCCAAAATTATAATCTATAGTAAATATAGGTGGAAACAAAATATCGATTAATTACTAATTGTGTCCTACCCCACAAATAGATTATCTTTAGCCACAACAAAAACTATTGGAAGGAGTAACTATCCTGAAAACAATAGAACAAAAGTACAAGCCTAAAAATAAACATCCTCAACCCTAAGCGTCATTACACCTTGTAGCTTGAATTAATTAACTGGAAAACTCAATTGATTGTGTATTCATTATCTATCAGGAGACGTAAGTGGCCCTTTGCCTTTGGTGAGGTGAGAATATATAGAGATACCGATAACACCCAAAATTCGATAGATCTTTGCGTTTAAAGTCAAGTTGCTACTAACTATATTTTATTACATTTTTATACAAAAAAAATGAGTTCCATCCCTTTTACAGCACCAGTATAGTCTTGTACAATAAGCGGTAGCACATGACATTTATGAGTTGGATTTGATGCAGGCTGAGTTCAAATACATATTTGGGTCGAAAGCATCTTTAAAACGTATGTATATGTCTTAAAATAATAATTGATTGATAAATAAAAAAAACTCGGAAGGCCATTAATAACCTTTGTCCCTATTTAACCCACATTTCTATAGTATTATCCAAGGAAGACGATGTCCATTGTCCATGGATTTTGTATTGCAATTTTCAGTTACAGATTTTTAGTTCCAGAACAAAATAAAATACTAAAAATTATGGATATTGCACATTTAAAAAATTTTCCACCTATTGTTGTGTGTATTTAATGTATACATGCGTGTCAATGTATATATCGTGCCGCCGTTATAAATTGCTTGAATCGAGTCCTTCGTTATTATTTTTACTAATAGTCTGTAATGATTATTAGCATTGTTAGAGGAAGTATACAGTACATGTAAAATATTACAAGCTCTTTTGTCGGAGAACCTTTGAAGCTCAAAAAATTTAAATCCATCTAGTTTAAACTTTGCACTGTAATGTGCACATTTCCCAAGAATGACAGAAAGAGAGAAATTACAAGTAATTGTTCTGGGATTCAGCCACAAGTGCAAATTCCCAGGAGTATAACAGAACTACAATTTTGTTCTGTGTTATACTGATAATAAAGAAATCAATGCCTTAAATGACAGTTGAAGTAAGGCCGGAAGAATTAGCATCAAATTGAGACAAATAATACCTGAATTGTCACATTCCATGTGTGTGATATTTTCTCCGAAGAGTAACAATCATAAATAAACTAGGAAGTTGTAGGAAGTACGTTGTTAAACATTTATTCAAAATCACATATAACCAACCTTTTTTTAAATATAGCGATTTATTGTTTTTATTTTTAAAAATCAGAAATACTCCGCTTATTATCTTTGCTCAACTTTGAAAACGGTTTGGAAACTCGAGCGCTTCTATCTACAAAAAAAACGATTTTTTTTTATCATGCCACTATTAGCTTTGTGGCATGCTTGCTTTTCAATAATTTGAAAACGATTTTATAATTTTTTGTAGGTACATAATGTATATAATTATATGTATATAATTTTACGTATTTTTTTGTGTTTTTAAAAATTAATTTTCCCCTCTCAAATAGTAGTAGAATGTTTTCCTCCTGAGGATTAATTGTTTTTTTTATTGGGAGCAAAAATACATAAGGTACATGTATTTGTGTAGACGTAGTAAATATTTTCGTAGAACGCGATAAAATTGATAAACTGCTTTGTAGCTAAATCCGCATAAAAACTATTAGGTATGATGAATATTTAAATATATTTTGACATACTTTGTAACATTGGTAGAATTATTATTATTTAAGTACAGGCTTTTTCATAGTATTTTCTACACAGAAGATCAGTCCCGCAGTTATAGAAGATACCAACACATTTTTTGTTGATGGAACTGTCCCTAAAAAAACAATTTGCGGAAGGCGCAGAGAGATACTTTAAAAACTAAATTTAAATGTACATGATTACATAAGTAACCACTTTGAGTCTTTTTTATATAATAGAGTAGGTGACGCAAGCTTAAATCAAGTTTAATAATTTTTTTCGAATCATTACTTTTTCTTGTAAAAGTTATTATCCAAGTAGAGAAGGAAGTTATAATCCTTTTTTTTTCAAATGTTAATCCAAATGAAAAAGAAAAACTTTCATCTATAGAAACACGGTTTTCCAGGATTCTTTGAAGCCAACATTATTTGGTAAATTTTTCAAAAAAAAAGAAGATATTTCTGCGGCCTTTAGCTGATTTTTCTCTTTAAGATTCTTCTTCCTCCACTGTTGTGGGCATGGTTGTCGTATTGTTATTGTTAATTGTTGTTGTACATCCATTTTTCAGCCCTTTTAGAGTATCTTCGCTCCCTATACTGATGAGTTCGGTGCTGAACACCGACCTTGGCACATTGTACATGGTGCACCACAGCGGTCCAGAAGATGTTGCTTTACCATTCCAGCTCCAGCCATTGGGGATGGCAATGTGATTTAATCCTTCTTCAACAGTTCCTCTATCACCTGGACAAGATAATCATGGACATTTTTATCCTCATGTACAATTCCACCATACGGTTTTGTGTTCTACTAATCCTAATTTTTCACATCTCATTCATAATACAACATACAATAAAAGGAAATTAATTACTTAAAATTAAAATGTTAAATTGAATAAAAAATATAAAGCAATTCTGTTTCCATAACCAAATTCAACTTGGTCTTACTAGTTAAATATTCCTTAAGCTCCGACGTCACCCACAAGCTACATGGTCCAGGCTTCTCATTATCACTTTTGGGGCTGGGATATATCTTCTCAAGATCCTCTAGATTTCCCAAACCTGCAAATATTGGATCAAATACTATGTCAAAACAATGTTGTAATTATTTATAAATAATACAAAAGATATGATGGATACAACACCATTGTGTCAATTGAAGTTGTGAATCAACGAAAATGAAACAAAAGATTTCATTTTCCTCTCTCACCGATTAAAAAAAAAAGGGATTTGAAAAGCAAATAATAAGGAACCTTTCTCGGCGTGATGAGCATTAAAGTAGCCCATGATGAGGGCTCCGTCTGTCTCTTTCACTAAAGACTTAATAGCATCAGTCACATCTTTATGATTTCTCGGGCTCTGCACATGACTATTCGTGTTCACACCTTCAATGGATGCTGACAGCACATTGATTAAAATCCATGTACAATGCTTCACCTGTTAATTACAAGAAATCACATTACAATCATCTCCACCGGTAATTATACACCCAAAAAATACATATTTATTTAATTTATCAACAAAAATACGATTGATTGTCGTACCTTAATTCGAAAAACTGCAAACAACCAAAGACTTCCGTTTTGGAAGGGGGCAAAAGCGTCCGACTCCAACACGGTCACCTCATCTATCTGTTCCGAATTGTAGAGAACTCCCAAATGATGAGCTTCCTAAAAAAAAATAGGGGCATAGACATGGGTTAAGATACAAAACAAACCATTTGTTGCTCGGCTATAAATAATAGAATTCAATAAATAAATAAAAAGGTCAGATTTAGCGGGACATTCCCCGTATTTTGGCAACTGATAATAATATTAAGAAAATAATAAATAAAAAGCGGAAAATGTCTCACATTTTTGTAGTGGATGGAGCTATTATAAAGAACTCCTTTCCACAACCCACGTTGACCTCTCCATTCCCGATTTTTTGGCAATGTGGGTTGATTTAGCTCCCGGCAAATCTATACAAGAAAAAAAGGGAGTCCCATCATAATTCATGTCTTGACACCTCTCTTTCTACAGCAAAGACTCAGTTTTTGTTCCCTTTGTACCATTGTTCATACGACAGGACTAGTGTAGTTGACACATTTTTTTATGATGAGGAACAAAGACAGGGAATAACATTTACTTCACCGGGTAACATGTGTGTATATACATATATAAAAAAAATTCGGAGACGTAATATTACTCTGGACATGAAATGTCCTGGAGCGTGTGAAAATGTGCCGGTGGAAAAAGGAATTCCGCACTTAAGGAGTAATAATAACGTCAAAAAATCACTTTCCAAAAGTTTCCGAGGCTTGGACTCTTTCCTCCCGCATTTTGACTCATTCCCAGTGAATTTGCACACACGTAAATACATGTCCACTAATAATACAGGAGTCGCATGGCGTGCCATGAACCCGTTTTTCACCCGAAATACACTTATAATATAGTCTATTAATAAATTTATACCGCACGAGCCTAACCCGTTTCGGGATTTGGCTAAGTCCCGTGCCAATCATTTCACAATATCGACAAGGAAAAAAAAAATTTCGTCACCTAACAAAAACGAAAACCTTGCGCATAATCTCACATGTGGATCTAACCACTGTATGCACACACATAGGACCCACACCTGAGAAGGAAAGGGCAAGTGGGATTAAGTAGGAACGGGAAGGAAATGAGATAACTGACATTAAGTGCTACGTGGAAAAAAATTTATCTTCTTACCTTATCTAATGCCTTTTTGTCACAAATTTCTTGTAATGCGATGAGCGAGAACCTATATAGAAATAGACGGGAGTTAATTACACCAACGGCCGGGTCAAAAATGGGTCATAATAACATACGTACATTATACATTAGTTTGATAATAGATTTATAATTGGGGAAATGAAGGGATAAAATGTACCCATTTTCAAGAACAGTCCGAGTGAAGACTTCCAGAACGCCCGGATTACTGATTTTGGCGGCCGTCAAATTGTCAAGGTTCCACGTGGCCACCCGGTAAGCGGGGAGACAATTGTGAATGTAATTAAAATCCGACGTCCGTCTCGGCCGATGCGTCTTCACGGACATTAATTCATAAATAGCTCTCAAGTCTTGAATTTGTGTATTCCATGTCTTATTATTGTTGTCCGATCGATGAGTAATATCACTTTCATCACCTTCCAGGACTTGTGCGGACTTTGATCCTGTGAGGAGAAGGCCATTCGTTTTTACCTGACCTGAAAATAGGCAAAATATTAGGATAAACATCTCAGACACGTGTACCACCATTCACATTTCACATGCGGGATTCTCATCATATATTGATTGCCATCAATTTGAATAATATGCATATGTGACATCATTCAGGAGGAGGCGGAGGACGAGGAAAATATCAAAAAGGAAGGTACATTAATGTACGTCATCTTACATAAATCAACCTTTTTTGGGACCTTTTTGGGATCTTTTTGGGAACCTTTTTTGGAGGATTTTTTTTTTAAAAGGGAGTATTTTATAATATTTCAAGTAAAGGCACTTACTTTTACTTGAAATATGACTGTGACTCCTGGTAACAGGAGACAAATTTGTTCTTCCATCCATTTTCCCCCCTTCGATTTCCTCCAGGGTAAAGTACATGCGGATGGCTCCCAGCCTTTTGTAGCTGATCCCCACGTGTTTCAACTCATCAATGCTCTTGAAAGGTCCTTTCCTATCTCTGTACGTGATTATCCTAGCTGCCAAGGCTTGATTAATTCCATTTATTGTCATTAGATCAAATATACTAGCTGTATTCAAGTTGATCACTTTGAGGGGCTTGGGGCGGGGGACGGTCGTTTCAATTGTGCTTGGAATACTCTCAATGGATGGCGACTTGGAAGATGCCCGACTGTTGGAGATATAAAAATAAATAAACGTTCAAGAAAAAGACCAATACACATTTTTTCACTTTCCTCAATTAGATGGACAAATACATATGTATACAAATGTTCTGGTGAAGGCTATAGACGCAATCCGGCATAGTTCTCTTTTCAAATCGTTCCATTATTTATGGAAATATTATCTATTTCATAAAAACACTCTAGTGTACTTCAATGAATGGCATTTTGGTTCAAAATTGTTGGAAGAATAGTTCAAACATAGATTTCATATTTTATTTAAAAAATTAATCCATTAGTTTTTTTCGTATTTGTTTTGTTTTTTTTTTTTGCTCTAGAATTTATTTTCAATGCAAAAGGTTTTTAATTCAGTTTGTGTCTACATATTTGTTTGTATTTCATTGATTGGCCCACCCAATTCATTTAATGCCATCGATTTCATAGAATATCACCTGTTGTGAAAGTCATATAAAATCATATTTGTCCATATAAAGGATATATTGTGGTGTACTACAGATACTGTCTTCAGTATACATAATTGTTCATATAACACAAAACGATTTCGTAGACAGGTAGTTAGAAGAAAAGTGTCTCCGAAGACCTTCATTCTCACCTCAAAGTTTTCCTTCTAGAAATGCATATTTCTGGCCGAATGAAATCCAGTTTCGTCGCACCCATGCCTGAGACGAGGGCCAAATCCTCCACTTTCCGGAATCCTCCGATAGCCTGTCGGTGATTAATAATGTTTCGTGCTAAAGTCCGGTTGACGCCAGCCAAAGTCATCAACTCCTCCTCCGTTGCCGTATTCACATTCATGAGTTCTACCTGCAAAGTTTTATTCAATTCGTGTTGGTTTAGAGGCATTGCATTATATGGAAAGCGTACATATTTATTTCAATCAATCTTTGCCTTCAAAGAAACAAAATATATAGGACGCATGATTGCACTTTATGGAGCCAAAATAGATATTGCTGTATTTATTGTCCGATGGAATTAACAGCCGTTGAATTTCCGCTTCTTTTACCTCTCCCAACTTTCCTTTCTCCTTGTTTCTCTGTTCTACTTCTGTCCCTCTCCCGCTTCGTCTCGTTTTCTGACTCCCTCCTCTCTCTCTCTCTCTCTCTCTTCTCTCCATTTATCCTATTCTCTCTCTCTCTCTCTCTCTCTTCTCTCCATTTATCCTTTTCTCTCTCTCTCTCTCTTCTCTCCATTTATCCTTTTCTCTCTCTCTCTCTCTTCTCTCCATTTATCCTTTTCTCTCT